>ARYC01006641.1:0-32053 GCA_000711775.1 Oxytricha trifallax
TAGCTGTGAGATGAACTCTCATAAGGAACTACCAGAGCTATCACTTGAGGTCTCTGTTATTAAAAAAGATATTAATAACAGAAAATAAATGGCAAACAAATGTGTGGGAGACAGAGAGGGGGAGAAAGGTCTTAATGAAATTCCTATACAAACTGAAGAAGCTGAAGTCTATTTTTGTGAGCTATGTGAGAGAGATTTTGGTCATAAATCAAGCTGGTACAGACATATGAAGGTCCATAAGGAAGCTAAGCCTACTGTATACTTAAAGCATGACAAAGTTGATGGAAAGTATGATCGCTTTGAGTGCCATAAGCAGTACTCTCATACAAGAAACTTAAAGAAGCATCTTTTAAAAACCCACAAGAAAGAGATAGAAGTTGAAGATTAAGACACTCAACTGAAGTTGCTCAACAAAAGAAAAGCAAGGGAACCTTTAAACTGCTGAGCTTTAACAAGCAAGCGAATCAGAGTATGTGAGGATTGCACGCAACCTCTTAGCATCAGAGGTCACTAAAATCATGATTAAGATATAAAACAAGAAAATTCCAGTACTAGCATAGATTGATTTAGATACTTCTCTCTAAAGCTACCTAATTCTGGAGGACTCCTATGACAAGAAAGTTATTAAGGATCATCAGTATGCTTACAAGGTATATCCTTTCAACTATCTCCTTAGTGATGATAAATATTAAATGGAGTTTACAAATGAGTATTAAGTACTCACTCAGGCCAAGTTTAAAGAATGCAAATACTTAATAAAGCTAGATGCTGTTCTCCTAGCCAAAGATCATGTAGCTTTCAGACTACCACTCTTTAAGATGACACTCAGAGATTTCATAACTGATCAAAGAAATCATAGATAGCTTGCATTAATATCAACCTAAGCTATAAAAGGTATCAAAGAGCTTCATAAGTTAGGCTTTGTTCACAGAGATCTCAAGCCTGAGAATATAATGTTGAACTTTTCACCAGTAACAGTAACAATTATTGATTTCAACAGAGCCTTAAGAGTGGAAGTATCAAGACTTGGAAGTGCAATGGGAACTCCAGGTTATTATCCAGAAAGAGAAGACTGGAAAGATGGACACTTACAGTGGGATATGTGGGCTTTAGCAGCAATAATAATAGAGTGCGATAAGACTCGCAACGATTACTACTCTACAAGGTGCGAGAAGGATGCAAGGCAAAGAATAAAGCAATTTATTGAAAAAACAAGAGTGTCTCAATCAATGAAGCAAATGGCAGAGTCAATAATAATAAAACCAAACTCAAGAAGACATATCAATAGAGTAGATAGAGTTGTGGTTAAGTAAAATAAACTTCAGACCACTCCCACATGATCCAAAAGTGCATTATGAGTGATTAAATTAAATACATTTACTATAAATATCACATAAAAACCTATTAATAACCCCAACCCCTAACAAATTCCCTACAAATCAAAGCACTTATAAACCTCATTAAGGGGTTTTGGGGTTTTGATTGTAGTTGCAGTAATTTTGGAAGTAGTTTTTCATTCTTCTGATATCTAATAGTGGAATAGTCTGATACTTCTCAAAGTAAGAATTCCCACTGTTTAATAGATCCTTGTACAAGTTACTTAACAAAAAATTTGAGTAAAATTCATTAACCGATGATTAATAAATTATCATAGTATTTACTATTATATTTATTTCAAAAATTACTTCCAATAATTAAAGCATTGTAAGTCTTATTGGTTGTATCTCTTTTCTTTGTGATTATTTTTTCTGCTTCTTGTATTTTTTCCATATTTATCGAAATATCAAATTAATTTTAAGATACTTATTTTAATTCAATAAAGTGAAGTCTGAATAAATAAAAGATTAAGCCATTAAATTTATCAATTCTTTAAAAGTCTTTCTTATTCCAAAAACTATTCAAATCTAATAATTTTTTACGATATGTTTATCATGAAATTTAATAAAAAATAATTTAAATTAGTAATCATGTTTAAAATATACAAATAAAACAAAAGAGCATTTATATTATATTTTAATCTATTTATTATATAATTAATTTGAAATAATAAATATAATATTGAAAGAGTAAATTTATTTGAATAATTAAAATTTCATTATTTAAACAATGTTTTAAATAATTCTAAAATTAATTTAACATTTTTATTTATAAATTTATTAAATAAATTTTATTTTTTATTAGAATATACATGAAATTAAACTTAGCATTTTTACTGTTAAGTTATTGGTTAGTTCTTAGCTCAGTATTCAAATTTTCAATTTAATAAACATGCTAAGCTGGTTAATATTACAACTCAACTCTCCATAATTGCTAGAGTAAGAATTAGGAAAAATTAACTAAGATTAAGATTAAATTAATTCTCGCTTGAAATGAATTTATTTAATTTTATTTGTTTCTTATAAATCACGACAAATCTTAATTTACTATTTCATTTTAATTGCTTATTAAAATCATAGCAATTTTTATGAATAGAGCTTTCGATCAAAATAGAATATTTGAATAAATATTATAGATTGTCATAATTCTTGCGACAGTTGGTGTACAGGACCATTATTTTAAGAATGCTTAAGTTGCAGCGATACTAATTAGTTTAAGAATTTACAGGACTTTTAATGCTACAATTCTTGCCTCAATAGCTCATTAGAAATAAAAGCATATACATAATAATTCAGTTTCACAAGTGAATTTCGATATTGCCGATGTAAGTTCAATTATAAGTCATTTTAATTAATTTTTATGATAATTTCTAAACCTTAATTTATAGCAAGCATAGATGGAAATATGATTACTTATTTCGTAGATCCCTAATCAAACATAAGTAACTTAGAATTGGGTCTAAAATAGCATCCTTTTAAAAGTCTAGATGATCCTTTTCGGGAGCTGTTCAATAATGCTGATGGAAAGTTTAGAAATGTGAAAATCTTTGTTAAGCATAACTCAAATCTTACTATTCATTCAGTGGACATGCCTTTACTTGCATTAAACATAAATTTAACCATAGAGTAAGAAAATTAAAATGTTAATAAAAATTATTTTATAGACCATACTATGATGAAGATCTATCAAGCAATTTAATAAATCAGACAGAGCGACATCAGTTATTCTTGAATCATTCTTATTCAAAAATTAGAATATATGACAAGCAATATTAGAGATAATTTAACTCAAATTTTAATCCAACAATCCACACTACTAGTTAATAATCAGCTCCTTATACTTACGATTTTGATCTGAAAATAAGCTAAGGAATTTTCCCACTTTCATAGAAATCAACTACGAAACTTAAATTTGTGACCTATAACTCAAACATTCTTGTTAAATACATTCATTTTGATGAGATAACTTTTCAAGATGCATCTACAAACGGTCTGTTCGTACCTACCATGAGCCCTTTCAGGTGGGTGAACATTACTGACTGCTACTTCACACTCAAGCAAATGAATTTCTTTGTATAGGATGGCTCTAATATCAAGATATAGAATAGTGTGATTGATATAACTGACCAAAGTAGGATTGTTCAATATGCATCAGCTACTGATTGCCAAATTTATCAAAATAATCATGGAATGGCAAATAACTTGATTTTTGATAACAACACTTTTATTGGGATTAGTTAAGTTGGATATACAGCACTAATTTTTATAATTTTATTTTTAATTTTAAATCTATGGACAGAACCACTTAAACTTTACTTTAACAAATAACAAGTTCATAAATTTTTAATGGATTGATTCTGATGTTTCATTTATAATTGAACATTTTGGCTTAAACTGCAATTTTAAACCTTTCACCTGGAAAAAAAAGATTTCAAGAGTTTTTCACATACTCTTAGATAAAAGTTTTATTTATATATGAAATATTTGATTTGAGCTCTCAAAGTATTATTTATGCTTATAATTAAATAACTAATCTCACCTAGATATCAATTGAAAATAACACAATAATAAATAATGATATCTCAAGAATGTCTTATGTGTATTTCGTGATGACCCTAGATAATACTGGGAAATAAAATATTTACTTTCGAAACAATTACTTTGAAAATTTCATATTAAAAGCGCCTGGGATTTTAACTATTACCAGAGGTTTAGCAGGAACTTAAAATAATGACTTCAATTTAATAGTTAAGAATATTACTTTTTCATAAGTTACTAACATGTACGAATAAGCTCAATTTCTGAATTATTAATTTATTTAATTCATTATTACCTTCAATTGATGCAAATAAATGTACCTAAAGTACAGATTACTGACATAAATATATTTAATTGTTAACTTGCTACTGGATTATATGTTAAATCATAGAATTCAGTGATATCAAATATACATTTCAGAAATACATAAGGGTCATGTAATAACTTTAATTTATGTAATACTTTTTTATAGTTAGCGAGGGTAACTACGGCCTTATTGAAATTGAAGATTCTTAATCAATCACTGTTGCAAACATTTTTTCAATTAAAATATTAATACTTTAAATAAAGTGTTTATAAACATAAGCTTCTCAGCGATTACTTTTAAAAATTTAAATGCTTTCTAAATCCATCAAACTAATGAAATAAAAGTCTAAAATATTTCAATTTATAACTCTCAGTCTTCGGTAACCGAGGTAATTGAGATCTTTGATGCAAAGAATATAGAATTTAATAAAATAACTGTTTCAAATTTAACTCGCTTGGATTAAAGTGTTTCTGCTTCTCTATTAAGATTTAATATGATTAAACCATGGGCATATGCTGTCCAAGGGTAGAAAAAAATGTTAATCGATATTTAAAATTTTACTTTGACTAACTCATAAACTAAACTATTAGTTATCGAATACCTTGAAGCAGAATTTAACGAATAAAATTCTATAATAGTGAGCCTATCAAATATTAACATTGCTTATAATTAACTAATAAGCAAGGACTCCTTTATAGAGACAAAAGCTTTTAAGTATAAAGAGTTTAGTCTTAATATTGAAAATCTAAATGCAACATCAAATATTTTGGATTAAGGAAGTTTGATCTCTTATAATCATAATTCAGATAGCAACACTATATATAATAGTGATTTTAAAAATAATACTGGAACTGTGCTAAAATTGACGCCAAATGATATTTTAGATTATGAAAATTAATTGCAGGCTAATGTTGTTAATTCTCAATTTATAAAAAATTTTGGGATTTAAAACGGAATCTTTGTTATTGAACAAAATTCATAGTTGATTGTTTCTGATAGTTAGTTTCTAGAGAATTTTTCAATAGGAAGAGGTTCTATTGCTTTTGCTCAAAAATAAAATGCAATTGGAAGATTTTAGAATTGCAATTTTACCTCAAATTATGCGTACAATCATTAATTAGTTGACAATTACATTTAAAACTATTTTTTTAATTTAATTAAATGGAGGGGTATTTTTCTCACAACTTTAAGGAGAAATTTAAACCATTAATTCGAATTTCATTGAAAATTTTGCATTTATAGGTGGAGTTATTAAAATAATATTTACAATTTAAAGTTTTGTTCTCTCAGAATGAAGGTCAATCAACATTTATAAATTCAAATCTAAACTGAAATTATGCACTTTAAAACAGTTTGATTTTCTCTATTAACTCATAGCAATAAGTCAAAATAATAAACTGTTCAATATATGAAAATGGGATAAATGAGCAACCTTAGATTTTATAAACTTTACAACAAATAAGTGAAGTCAATGATTAGAAATTATAAAACTAATCATGGTACACTTAATTGTCTGCCTAATTTGATGATAGATTTGTTTTGTTTTTAATTGAGAAATAAAATGAGGTTTAAGCCTCGCTTTTATTGGAAAAGCTATAAACTAATCCACAAATTATTCTTATAAAAGCAAGTATTTAAATTGGAGATAATACCACAGTTCAAAATTAGAACTTTCTACTCAGCTCTAAATCATAGTCAAATATTTAAATAAATGGGCTAAAATACCTCATGGTAAATAATAGCACGAATGAATTGATAAGAATCGAACAAAGCGAAGTATAAATTAATCTACTATTTTATTATATGAATATATTTAAGCACTGATTTAGAATATAGTTTTTGAAAAGATTTTCGGATAAGATCCTTTAATCAATGAATTAAATATATTATATATTAAATGCATTGGCAGATTCTAATATTGAAATACTTAATGGATCTTACATTTCCAGTACAGGGTAACTAATTGAAATTGAGGATTCTATTTTCACAATGACTTTATTCTAAATTTATGATGTGGTCTAGATTTCTAAAACTCACTCTTTAATCTAAATTTTGAGATCTCAAGCATCTTTTAATGGAGTTATTATTATTAAGTGTATTTTATAAGACTTAATAATTTATACGATTAGAGATATTGGTCATTTAAATACTACTGTAAGATTATTTTAATCTATAAAATCGACACTTATAATTTAAGATTCTTCAATATCTAATTTCTTGACTCAAGCTCTTTATTTGGAATCTTGTTATCTAACATTAATATCTTCGATTTTCCAGAATGGAGAATCTTATTTATAAAATGGCATAGGAATTTACTTAATAAAATCAAATGCAACCATCTTTAATAGCACTTTCTAGAATTTACGAGGACTTGAAGGGTCAGCAATTTATACATTATCAAAGCCTGAGTTAGTACAAAAATATACTTTAGATATAGAAAATTCTACATTTTCAAATAATATGGGGACTACAGGGGGAGCTATTAAAATGCTAGAGATTAGTGGAAAAATATAAAACAGTATGTTTTATAATAATTCTGCTTCTGTTTCTAAAGGAGGAGCTATTGTATTTTCATGTTCTAAAAACAATGTTTAAAGTAGTCATAAATTTATAGTTTTAATTAATTTGCTTATAGAGTGCGATCTTGATTTAAATAGTAACTCTTTCAATTCTATAATAAATCAAAATATTATTTATATTTTCTATAAATATATTATAATTAGGCAGAGTAAGATGGAGGAGCCCTATACTACGATTTATTTTAACCATAAAACCTCTACACAAATTAATTTCAAAATAACAAAGCTGTTTATGGAAAATCAGTAGCGTCTTATCCGTTTTAATTTTAGCAATTTGATGAATCATATTTCTCTCCTTTCTTAGGAGAGGAGACTTTAACATTCTTAACATTTGCGAGTGGATAAAAGATTAAAAAGCCGATAGTTATCGCAATTTATGATTAAAATAACCAGATTGTTAATAGAATAGATAATATTGGAAGATAAAAATTGAAAGTTTAGTAAAAATTATGTTAAAATCATTGATTATTAATTGGTTGAATACAAAGATACTTTTCTAAGAAACTCATTAGCATTAAAGAATCAGCCTCTTCGATTTCTTTTTCTGAAATATAACAACTGCACGGTTTGAATCCATCTTTCCTCATTTTCCATTCAATTAAGTACCACCTATCACTCCCATTTATTATTTCTTAATATTCCATGTCAATATCTCCCTAGTTTTTTACGATTTAATGCGCTTTATTTTATTGTAACTTAGCTTACTGCACTCCTTGAATACGAAAAGGTTTATCTTAATATTTCCAAAAACTACCCAAAGCCCAATCTTTGATACCCTACTCTTCTAAATCTGTCCTAAGTTGAGTTGTATTAAAGAGCTACTATGTTTGATATTTTTGTTCTGGATTTAAGTTTTATTAATGTTAATTCATGAAATGCGTGGTTGACTGAAATAGTGCCTTATCACTATCATAAATTTCTTGCATACCTTAATTATACTGTTTTTCCAAAGTTTTGCTCTAAAGAATTTCACTGATATCTAATTACTTTTATTGCTATTGAGGAAGATTATTTACCTATTTTTGATTAGGATTTTTTATTCCGTTTAATTGTTTCCTTGGATTTAAATTTTAATTCTCAGGATTGCTCAACATACTTTAGAGCTATGGCATTATCTAATTGATATCACTGATTTTATTTGCCTGCATTTGTTGCATAATTTACTGAATTTTTTAATAATTCTCTTCAAAGACTTTAATATGAATTCTATCAATATTTTAAGCGGGCTCCCATGTATTTTGGTTATGTTCTAAGTTTTTCCATTTAACTAAATAGAACTTTTTTCGCCCATCTTTTTTCACATTAATCAAAGCTTCTATTTCTTTTTCTTAAGATTTAGGCTCATTAATTAATCTGCTGGATCTCATCATATTTCAAAAATACTCAATTAATTTTAATATAATTGTAGTAAATAGCAATCTATTATATTGTGGAAATTTTAATATGTCATTTAAATATTTGTTTTAATGATAATCAAGAATAGGAAGGATTTGGAGTTTTGACAACAAAAGACATTAATCTGCAAATCTCTTTGAATAACAAAATCTTAGGATAAGATGGATTTTTTAATTTCACCGATTTAACTTTAAGTATATAACCTCATACTTTAACTAGCTTAGTTTTTCAATCTGATTAGATTGACATAGAAAAGTATTAAATTGTGACTGGCTAGAAATATTAAGGTAAACTTTGAATTATTTAATATAATTATTATATTATTAAATTAGAATTTAATTAGTTGGAACGAGTGACGAAAAGTTCTAACCTCGGTTAGATTTCGAGTCACTCAAGGTTCGCTGATTACAGGTCGAATATTCGTTCATTGACTCCATTATTAGCTTCAAACACTCTCGAGGTGTTCTTGGAGTGAACGTGGTTCTAATTTGATTATTGGTTGTTGATTTTCCAGATCGGTAGGAAGGTACTGGTGTGCTACGTCAGTATCTGGTCAGTTTCTGTTCGCAAGATGGTTTCTGTCGGTTACCGAGAAAAAAGATATTTACTGGTGAATGACATGATTGGTTGATGGCTATGCTGTAGCTTCGGTCTTTGAATGTTGAATGCAACAGTCTTCGGGTTGTTGGCCTACTAATGAAATTAGTTCGATGGGGTATGTTCCCTTCAAATAATGATATGCTCAGGGGGTCTTGAACCCTCGATGCGAGTTAATTATTATTATTATTATTATTATTATATAATTATTATATAGATCTATAAATCAATGTAATGTCCAGAGAGTGCAATGAGGGAGAGATAAATTACTTCAATTAATGTGTTGCATGTTAAAAGGGAACTTTTTCTTTCTTTAAAGAGTCCACAAAATGCAAAAGTTGTTTCTAAAATGGGCAGTGTTTAGGATCAAATATCACTATGGTCAATTATGGCTACTGGAGAACATCAAATGTTTCTGAAATAATTCATATGTGCCCCTTTAAAGATTCTTGTTTGTAAGCATTTTATATTTATATTTGCTAATATCATATTAGAGGAGGATTAAACTCTGAATGCAGTGAAGGGTATTAAGGAAAAATGTGTAATACCTGTTCAAAAGAAAAAGTTAATGGTGTCTTTTATGCAAGGTCAGGGGTGAATCAATGCATTCAATGTGAAGAAATATGGTTATAAATATTAAAGTTTGTGGGTATGCTCATTTTAATTATGCTCTATATAGGATACATGTTGCTGTAAGCTTTAAATGTTAGGTTAATTGAAACTTTAGTCAAATTTTAAAGAGTCCTAGAAGGAATAAGCCATAGACAGTTCTCTTAAGAATACTCACCAATTATTTTTAAGCTATAATGATAACAAGAGACTTTAACTTATTTTGGCCAGATAACATTAAGCAAATGCTTGATGCTTTTTCCTTCATAAGTAGCTAGAATGAAAAAGTGTTTTCTATAGACTGTCTAATAGTGGAATTTTTCGAGACTGACATAAATACTTTCGGGGGGGGGAAGTTTCCTGCACTCGAGGAAGTTTCCTGCACTGTTTTTTTATTTATGTTAAGTTTAATAAATTTTACATAAATTAACAAATTTAATATTTTTATGACTTATTCAATATTAAGAGCATATTGTTTATCATTGAATTAGCTCAAGAAAATATAATCTAACATTATATAGGCATGGTAAGAACAAGATAAATTGAATCAGAATTACACTCACAATTGGATACAATATTTGGAATTACTATAGTAAAGAAATATAATATTTAAGTTACAAAACCAACAAATATCAGATGAAAAATGTCAGAGTTTTTGGAATCTGAAGAGAGATATTGAATATTGATTAATAAATTAAAGTATAAATATAATAATGAAATTAGACCTGAAGTTGTTAGATAGGTGTTGCAGACATTAATTTGAATAAAAAAATATAAAATTAAAAAAAGTGCAGGAAACTTCCCTAAAATTTTTTTTTTATCATAAACCAGTGCAGGAAACTTCCCCCCTCCATACTTTCTATATAAAAGTCATTTCAATTGGATGGCTACCTATTTTTCTTCCACTAATAGGTTTACTCTTATGGTCTGTAAGCTATATATTTTTGAAAAAAACGAATAAGACAGCCTTTTGGAGAAATGTTCAAGTTACTGTTTATGTAATTGTGTTTTTGTGCTATCCTATACTTACAAATCTGGCTTTTGCAAGATTTAGTTGCGATAAAATTGAAGATTTAGGTTATTTCTTGAAGAGAGATTACACAATTTAATGCTGGACAGGAGATCATTCTTTAGCTTCTTTGGCTATCGGACTCCCTGTAATATTTATATGGGTTCTTGGTTTCCCAGCATACATAGCTTTTAGGATTCATAGAGTCAAAAATAAATTGGACCTAAAGGAAACAATAGCGCATTTTGGACTTTTCTATGTTGGGTTAACTGAAGATAACTTTTACTGGGAGATATTCATTTAAATTTATCTTTTACTTTTTAACATTTAAATAAAAGAAATTATGATTGATCGTTAATATCAGAAAGATTTCTTTCATATTATGCTCAACAGTGCTCTCTTCTCTAAATGCTTAACTAAAAGTAAATTTCTCTTATTCTAATTCTTAATTTAGGCTATGATTGGCATTATTATACTCTTTTCACAATTATAGCTGCTTCATAAAAGATAGCCTTATTAAGACCCAGAGTTTACAAAAATTGAATATCATTCTTAATATGCAGCTGTAAGTTTTTGTATTTTTATATGTAATGTTCTTAGATTTTATGTTTGTATGGCGGAATGTTTTTTACTGATCCTGATGTCAACGACAACCAATAAGCCCTCTTGGTACTATTTTTGCTAATTTTAATATACAATCTCTACTTCTACTCTCTCTGGACATATAGATTTGGGGAGGTTTTATTAAGAGCACATGTCTATAAACTTCGAGAGTATAGATGCTGTTACTTCTTGAGAAGAATCTAAGTGGATACCTATGAGATGACATTAAAGAAAAATCAAAGAAAAGAGTTTATCAAGAAGCTATATAGAAGGAAAAGCATAAGAGATCGGTTTATCAATATAAACAAAAAATAAAAAAGGTTTTCCCTTAAAATTTACTTATAAATATAGGTTTAGACAACTTGAGCAACTCGGCTGCTAACTTAAAGAATATAGGTCTCTATAAGCAAGATAAAGATTATGAAAAACTTTAAAAGCTTAATGAACTATTTTATGAAAATTAAGGCAATAATAAGAGTAGCAATAATAAAAATAGTAATGAGTCTTCTATTGTGACTGAAAATTTCGAAGCTCCTCTTGGTCACTCTAAAAATAAATTAGAGACAAGTAAATTCTAGCTCTTAGAAAGAGAGGATGACGACAGAAGAAATTTCTCAATAAAGGCTTTTAAACGAGATAAAGCAAAGATAGAAAAGAAGCAAAATTCAAATAATTTAAAGCGAGAAACTACTTTGAAAGAATTGAAGCTAACTCCTTTGAAATTAAAAAATTAAGTTGACTTGTATATATTTGGAAAGCTTAAAAAGAATCAAAAGCGAGTTCAGAGTGGCAAGCCAGAGTAAAGCAAAAAAATCTAAAAATTGGATATAAAGCTTTCTACTTTAGACATTAATACATCACTTTAGGAGTAAGAAAGTAATCAATTTTTATCATAAAAGACGGAGAAAGAGCAGCCTTAAAAGTTCAATTAAGAATTTATATAAGCTCAAAGGTTGAACGAATTGAAATAAAAATATAAAAACTATCAGAAATATTCCTTAACAAAAGAGCTGCAATTGATAGATGAAAGGTACAAAGTAAAAGAACTCATAGAAAATAAGTCCGACACAAAATTGATTATTGCTATAATTAAAAAGGAATTTTAAGGAATACTAATCAATTTTTAAAATAGTTTTACTCTCTACAATAACATTACCCCAGTACCACTCTAGCATAGTAAAACAGTTGTAAAAGGCTAAAAATCTCCTAGCTTTAATAAGGAAGAATCTATAGATATATTTAATGATTCTGGAAACTAAAAATTAGAAATTCCACCACATTTAAAGCTAGATTTTACTCCAGAATAAATTTTTGATATCAATGTCACAAAGCTAAGCAATGACGATGAAATACCGGATTAGCTTAGCAACTCTAAAACCCCTGAAATAATTGAGGAATTAGTTAGTTAACGCAGAAAATTGTCTCAAGATAATGGTCGAAAATAGTCTATGGATGATTTTGAGATAGAGCCTCGACCAAAAATTTAAAGATCAAGATTCTTCTTATAAGTCGAGTAAATCGATAATCAAGAAGAAGAGTTCATAAAAATATAGCATTGAATTATTATTATAATGAGTCAAGTATACATGAAGAAGACAAAAGTTCAAGCAACAACTTAACAATTACTATTCAATAGCTAAATAAACAGGGAACTAACTCGACAATGAAAGAAGACTCGCTTAAAGAACAAAAACTAGATTTTTTCAATTTACCTAAAAAAGAGGAGGTAAAATAGGATAATAGTGAAAAACCTAATAAAATCTAAAATGATGGTAGTATGCTGAATATTGTGATTGATCCTTTAAGAGGCTTTAAAAGATAGATGAAGCGACTTTCATCTTAAATGTCTTTTAATTCAACACGTAGCTTAAACGAGGGTGAATAGGAACAGAAATTAGACACTAATCGCAGTATGGTTTCTCAAAAAAGTATCAAAAATAACAAGCCAAGCAGCAGGCCAAGTCATAAGCAGTAATAATACGGTCAAAACTTAACAGCTAATAGAATGGGTGAGATGCTTTTGAATAGAATAAACAGTTTAAATGTTTCAGAAAAAGAGCATAGAAAGTCAAGCCTAAATCCAAATGCAACATTAGGTCTTGCCAATAACAATGATCCAAATAACAGAGTGAAAAAGTAACATATTTTTAGAAGCAAAAAACTCGATATGAATTCCTTTAAACTGTGATAATTTTTAAATCGATATAGGTATAATCCATAAGGAAAATATTTTAATTATCTTATTTACTTGATTAAATTATTTAATTTTAATTGTAGTTTTAATCATCATAAAGAATATTTTTATGAATAGTATTTTTATGTTCTTTTAATAATCTTTGATAAAGAAAAAATGAAATATTAAAAAATCGATTCTAAATTTAGTATAAGATCTGTAAAAAGAAGTTTGAGTTAATATTTATAAAAAATCATCATATCTCGTCAGATTTACTTCAGCATTTTAATACTGTTGGATTTCGATTATCAATATTTGTTTATAAGGTTTTACCTACCCTCTTTATTCATTGTGTCATTTGAACTTGTCCAATGGCGAGAACAATAGTTTCTCCGAAGTTTTCTCCAGCTGAGAAGAAGTTGCCGAGTGAAAGGTCGTGCTTGGCTGCTTGCACATCAGACATGATCTCGTTCAAGTGAGCTGGCAAGTTGGTTGTGACTCTGTTAATAAGATCAGCTGGGTGAAGGAAGACCTCTCCGAATTTCATGAATCTCTCAACGTCTGGTCTGATGGCTTCGCATTGAGTAAGACTTCCTTTGTATTGTTGCAATAATTCCATAAACTTCATAACACCTTCGATCATCTTTGGCATTTCAAGGGTCATGATGTCTTGAGCTATCTCTTGGACTTCGTTTGATATGGTTTTTACATCAGAAATGCAGAGCTTAATTTCCTTCAAATTGTCTTTCTGAATTACTCCATCCATAACACCAGCCACGAATTCGATGGCTTGGTCGGTATTCATTGTAAGTTTGGCTTGAACCTGGGGAGCTAGGAGCAAGGTCGAGGCAATCACAAGCGTGAGTAATAGTTTTTGCATATTTTTATATTATTATAAATTACTATTCTTTTATAATAGTCATCCTTAATTTGATAAATAACTTATTTATACTCATTTCTCAAACATAATATACTAAATATATATATAGCTAAAGTTTAAGAATTATAGTAATTTTATTGAGGATTATTGATTTTTTATAAAATTCTTTCATAAGTTAACAAACTTATGAGTGATACCATATATTGATCGTTTTTAGTTCAAGGCTCATTTCTCTGGAGCTCCCAATACAATAGTCAACATCTGTCCAATATCTTTTCCAACTCCGAAATAGTCGCCAATTCTAATAAGATCGTAGCCGTACTAAACATCCATAATGAGAGTGATCATATTTTCTGGAATGCGGATGATAGCTCTCTCAATAACAGTGACTGGGTCGAGGAAGATCTTGGCCCAGTTCTTAACTCGCTTCAAGTCTTGTCTAAGTGGTCTGCATCCAGTCATAAGATTGGTGCGGTTGTGTCTCAAATTTATCAATATTTCCATTCCATCGAAGAAACCGTCAATGTTGAATTGTTTGAAGTCGTGGCCTGCTTCTCTCAAATGGGATCCGAGGAATTTAAGGTCTGATTCAAATAAAAAACATAAATAGTTTAGTAATAAAAACAATGATTCACAAGCAGCCATTTCAGCATCACCAGTTTCCTTGTTCAAGATGCCATCGACGATACCAGCAGTAATTTTAACTAGTCTATTTAGAATAATTTGATATTTCTGGTATTAATTAAATTTTCTTTTCAATTTTTATAAAAATGTTTAATAAAATTCTATCAACTCTGATTTTTGGCAAATGAAAAGCTTGAGTAGCTGATACAAGGATAGTTGAAAGGAAAACTAATGAAAAGAGCTTCATCATTTATTGGATTTTTATATAATTATTATAATTATTTGACTCACCGATTCTTATATAATTATTTTACCCATTATTCTTTTTCCAAAAAAATCTAGAAGAATTGCTTTAAATTTTTTTTATTCAAACTAAGGTCATTTGTGCATGTTTTAATTTTGTGATTTTAAGCTAATATAGTTTTTACTTTTAGACTTCTCATTGTGAGATTTTTGTCTACTATTCTTTCATTGGATTGATTGTAAAGTTTGAGTGACTTGGCCGACGGCAAGAACGAGCACTTCACCGTAGTTTTCTCCACAGTCGAAGAAGTGGCCTTAATCGCAGGCGAGATTGGCAGCTTGCACGTCAACCATGATTTCGTTCAAGTGAGCTGGCAAGTTGGTCTCAAGTCTCACGAGGAGATCTGATGGGTGAGTGAAGATTTTGGCCCAGTTTGAGAATCTGTCGATGTCTGGTCTGATGCCCTCGCATTGTTGGAATTCAACTGGAATGTAGGCTGCGAAAGTTCCGAGTTCCTCGATTCCCTTGAAAATACCTGAGATACTCAAGGACTTGAAATCCTTAATAATGTCCTCGATTTGATGGGTGACTGTATCAACATTTATTAAGAAGTAATGAGTGATATTTTTAGTTATAAAAGCCAATTATTTATTGGTCATGCATTGCTTGATTTCTTTGAGGTTGTCCTTTTAAATAACTCCATCCATAACTCCAGCGACAATTTCAATTGTCTGTTCAGCAGTGAGTGCTTGAACTGCAGTAGAGACTAGGCAAGTTGCGAAGAATAAAGTTGTGAACACTTTGTGAATCATTGTAGAGTAGTATATGATTATTATAATTAAATATTATAAGGATCTATGTAGATTCCAATTTAACTTAATTAGATAGATTGATAGATCCAGATCCAACTTTAAACTTATTATAATAAATAAAAATGAGAGGATTATTCGTTTAATAATCTAAAGGCAGCAATCTGAGCTCAAAGTTAATGATAGTTTTCGCTGGATTTGTGGCTCTATCATAATCAATTAAATTTGGAGTATTTAATGATGTGCACTTGAATTTGACTTTGCACGGAGACTGCAAGTTTCCATACTGCTATAACGATGGGGAGTATGGGTTCGATTCGGACAGTGCACTGGTTGACACAATGATGGATGATATGCATGATCAATTTGACGCAAGTACTAAGATTGATGTAGTAGTTATGTCAGGAGACTTCGTCATGCATGGTCTAGCTTCCACTAATCCCAGCGTATCAAACTGGGATTTGATGAAAGAAACTATTTAAGCATCAGTTGACAAAGTCAAGAGCAGGTTCCCACAAGCCAAACTTATGCCATGCATCGGAAACAATGATGTTGTCAACCATTATTAAGCACCTGACATTACTCAAAAAGATCAGTAAAATTAAATCTCAAGAGATTTGCAAATTCTCATTGTTTAAAATTAGTTTACTATGCAGACCTATATAATATTTGGTTTGCTAATGTACCATCTAATGCTAATTATCAAAACCTCGCTTAAATTGAATCAACTTTCAAGACTGGAGGTTACTACAGATACGATTTAACTGAAAAGTTAACCTTCATTACTTTGAATACAATCTACTACAGCATCAGAAACAATAATGATTTGTAAACAGGAAATGATTAACTTACTTGGCTCTAAACTTAATTAAGCACAGCTGCTACTTCTGAACCAAATCGTAAATTTATCGTTTAGATGCATATTTTCCCTGGTCTCTTCTATTTTTCAGGGGAGGAGCAATTCTACAGAACTAACTATACATCAGCACTTTTAGCAATTATTAACTCACATCAAAATCAAATTCAATTCATGCTTGGCGCTCACATTCATTGGGGTGATATCAGAGCTCCTATCTCTCATGAGTTCCCTGATTTGAAAGTCGTCTTGCTTGCTACCCCAAGTATAAGTCCAATTTTCAATAATAACCCAGGTTACTCAGTGCTTGAACTTTCAGACAGCAACAATGAGGTTACTGATATGAAGTGGCGATTCCTTCAATTATATTCTTACATCTTCATGAAGTACAAGTATTTTGATAATAAATACATATATACCTAATTTTACTATATACTTGTACTCTATTTAATTTAAATAGTAAGTCTTTCTCAACAATCGACACAGAAGAGCTCTTCGATATCGATGTAAACAGCGTTGATTCTATAAGATCCTATGTAAACAGGCAACAGACAGACAGCAACTTCTTTGGAGTGGTTATGACTGCAAAACTAGGCTACAATTGGATTTTCCAATAAATGGGTGGCTTGCTGTTCCCTCTTGGCAAGATGTTCTTTATGAAAAATATTCAACAGAACGTGCTATGTGCCCTAAAATACTTTGAAATTGAAGACTATCATAACTGTGAATATAAAGCCTGAATAATTTTAATTCATCTATAAAATCAATTTTTAATATGTTTTTTGGATTTACTTATATATTGATTCATAAAGAAAAAATCAATTAAACTAAATTTTAATAGATACAATAAATATCAAATTTAATATAATATTTATTGCTATTTTATTTATAAATAAAAGTAAATATTTGAAATTGTGAAAATAATAATTTGATAAAAGTTTAAATTAATTATTTTCACAAAGAATATTATAGTTAGCATATTAATTGTTAAGATACTTATACAATAATTGTAAAAAATAGAAAAAATTGATTGAATTAAAATTATTAAGAATAAATTTGAGGAGTGTTTATTTAAATTTATTATATATCCTAATATTAAGGATACATTTCTTAACCCATTTATAAATACATTTAAAACTAATCAAGCTATAAATACGATCTATTCATTATCTTCTCTTTAAATAAACGTAAGTAGCAGCTCCAGCGATTCCAGCTAAAACTGTTGCCCAGATTGCCATTTTTATGGGGGTGTCTGGAATAACTCTCTAACTTATTGGCTTAGTAAACTACTTTTCATGAGCATTTTTCTCTTTAACAAACTCAGCTCTCTCCTTGGCGTAAGTCTCATAGAGTCTCTTTACTTCTGGGTCTGTATGTTGAATTTTCTTAAAGATTCTTTATGCTTCGTCTAGTTGTCTAATTGCGTCGTCATACTTTTCAAGTTTTCTCTGTATAAAAGCGCATTGGGCCAAGTACTAGCCAAGTGCTTTGTCATCAACTTCTTAGCCGTTAAGTGCTTTGTACACAGTAATTACTTTTTGAGTAATAAGTAACGCGTCTGTGAATTTTTAAGACATAAGATGGACTTAACTTAGGGCTTCATAGAGTTAAAGCACTTTTTAGTTATTTTCTCCACCATTAATCTCTTTTTGAATTCTAATGAGTTTTTCCCAAAGAGGTAAAGCTTAAGGCAGTAGTTTCATTTCTGTGAAGAAACCAGCTTAGTCTTCTAAATGTTGGCAGTATTACTCAGATTACTATCCATAGATTTTACCTGCAAGTTCAGACTTAACAATGATATATTGAAGAGCCTTTTCAATTTGTTGAGAGTAGACCATGAGTGTTGAAAGTTGTTAATAAATTTCAAGAAGTTTCTCGTTAAGCTCTCCATTCAAAGCTTTGACGACAGACTCAGCCTTTAGAATAATGGTAATTGAATTTTGAATGTCATTCTTTTGCATGTAAATTCCAGAGAGGTAAAGATATGGGTCGACAACAAGCTCGTTATTTGGGTTTCCCTCATAATACGTCATGCAATTTTTTATGCAATTTTCCAGTATCTTCTAGGCACCATCCATATCTCCTTCAGCAAATTTAAGTGAGGCCTATAGTTGCTCGCAAATTATTGAGACCGAACCAACAAAACCATTCTGCTTATCAATTTCGTTTGAGAGCTCGATCACATGATCTATAATTGCTTTGGATTAAGTTGGATCTTGAATAGCTTATATGTTTATGAAATCTGCGAAAAGTCTTAATTGGGATTTCTCTAATCCTCTTTCTGTAAGTTTAATGATAAAAATATACTTATTAAAGTTGTTCAACTACTTCTTTATGAATCTTTTAAACCTTATGAGGCATTAATAGTTTGATGATTAAATTTCAATAAATATTTAAGCAAAGTAATGCTTAAAAGTTATTATTTATATTTTTTAGTTTGATATAGCAGGCAGCTGTTGATAATTTTTATATAGTATAAAGTAAACTGTCTTTGGGATTCAAAATTTAACTGCAAAATTGATCCATAATTTTCATTTATTCCTTCAATATATAATTATTATTAAATTAGAAAGTTAATTGCTAGGTGGTACCAACCACTTAGGACTTTCTAATAGAGCTTTCTACTACACTAAGGCCTACCGAGGGCAGGTAGGGGGTTGCTGGGCGCAACGTATGAGGGACCAGTCGGCGGGGTTCAATCTGTCAGCATACACTCTTCGAGTGAGCTGGATCCTAAGATTTCCCTGCATTAGATGAGTTACCTGGCTTGAGTTCAGTTTCCTAGGTAATAGGGAGCAGGATAGAGGTACGCTCTGCCTCTAAAAGTGAGAAGACGAAAACCATTGAAGCCAACGATAAGGATTTTTCTCCCACACCGGGTTAGGGTACTGAAGCTACCACAGCGAAAGGACAGGGATTACGTTTCCCAGCAGCGGTGGGACCGGTAAGCGTTTTTCTACAACTTCTGTTCCTGGTTGAATCTTGCAAGCTCTGTCCGGGTTATAACCAGACATCTTGATTTCGGGAGGAGACTAGGTGATAGCGAGATTGGTTTTTTCGGAGTTTTCTACTTCACGACTGCCACGTCACGGAATATGCCACGTCAACTCACTCAGATACGTCTACGTCACGACTAAGATTGATGGTTTGATTTTAGTATTAAACAGTGATATGTTAAATTTATTTGATTTTAAATCATTCATCATCCTTCAATATATCCTCTGCTTTGTACTCTTCTCCTTTTTTCTCTGAAAAAATTAAAATTCTCTTGTTTAAGAGATCGTTATAGTACCAGTTGACTTATAATAAAAAGATTCTAATAATAATGTAACTCAAAAAATTTTAGGTAGGATATAGCTTCTCTAATAGTTTTTATTGCTCATCGCAGACATTTAATCGATTGTTGAAAATTAATTTAAGATTCAAATAAATGAATCTAAACTAACATAAATACAGACTATAAGAATTTTGAGTAAATGCTTCTTGATATTGTTTGTTTCTTATAAGAATTTCAACCTTGGTATCTTAAATTTTAATATACTTCTTGTGAACTTCTTAGCCATCGAGTACCTCTTATGCGAGCTTCTGGGCTCTTGTGATGTAAGTTAATGCCTTCTCATGTTCACCCTTTTTGCTGTTGAAATCTGCCATTAATGTGAGTACATTTGGAGATTCATAGGATTTTGTACCAGCATCTCTCAATGCTTAACTTTTGTAAGAAATTGTTAAAGAAAACATGAATAATTTAAACTTAGCAAGCTTTAATAGACTTCCTGCTTATAGAGGACACCAAAATGCTTGACTTTACATAGCAATATTTTCAAGTTGAGTTTGTTGTACTTATAGATGCCATTTAAAATCTCTGTGTTTATTTCTTCTGCCTCAAGCAAGTAATGGTAGCAAGTCTTGAATTCTATTTGAGAACCGTCTTTTGGGGTGTCCATCATAACTTTGACTTTTATTTTTGCGATTACAAAGTCTGCGTCGTGCTTCATCTGTAAATCTCTTATTTCTTATTGAGATCTGCCAAGGCCGTGATAAACAATGAGAGTATCAAAATCCAAAAAATATCATTTTAATGACAAGCAATTTAAAGGATATTGAATTAAATTTTTTAAAATAACTTTTCTTCGGAGCAGTATTACTCAATTAAGGGGTAATCAAGAAAATTTATTCTATTAAATTATGATGTGAAATGCAATCATTTATAGTTGAAATTACTAATTATATAGCTTTGCTTCAACGCAAATTAATAACTATCACGTATTTAATTTATATTGTAATGATCAAGATCAGATAAATTGAATCACGTCAAGATGAAAATGTTTACTGCATTATGAAATAATTATCATAATAAATAAATTTAGTCCGTTATTTTTATAACAATAAAAATAAATTATACTAATATTATAAAAGTTTAGTAAATTTGCTTATTTTTTTGGGTTTTTATCAAGATTAGATTGAGCATGAATGGCTCTAGCAAGTGCTTATGGATTATAATATTGTATAACTATAGTTTATATCTTATAATCTTAATACCCTTCACTTCTTCCTTTAAATTTGGCAAGTCAACTGAATGAGCGTGTGAGGCCTCTTTATACTTCTGGCATCTATTCAGGCACTTAACATATCTGCAGAATATCGCAGCCTTTGCCTCCAAATCAGTTTCTCTGGAATATTCTTCCTTCATAAACCCTGAGATATACTCGAACAGCTCCTGATATCTAGATGACTTCAAATACGATCTAGTCTAATACTTGAAATCGTTGTAACTGCCTGCTACTTTATGATGCTGGCTTTGTGGATTGACGCTGGTGCTTGGCCCGTCTTTGACTATAAGTTCAACAGTCTCGTTTTTACCTTCTTCTTAGACAGGGGGTGAAGAATTCTTATTGGCGGGGTCCTGGACTTGCTTAATTTCTTCATGTTGAATTTTCTTTTACTCCTCTTCGTCTACGATTAATGGCTCGACATCTTTTACAATTGTCTATGATTTCTCCTAAACCGGTGCTTCTACTTATTTGGCATTAGATTAATCCAAAATATCTGTGGTATGAGTGGTATCTACACTAATTGGGGTGTCGGTTGGCTCTGGTTTCTAATCAGCGACTACATTAGTTTTTGTGGTTTCCATTTTATTAGTTTTAAGATATATAATTGTTCACCCCGAGGTACCCACCCCTCCCCCACCTCAAAAATGAAGTCCCCCTAATATACCCAACTCTATATGAAAAATCATATTCCCAAGGTCTGAATCGTCTCCCTTCATGACATCTCGCTCTCATAACAAGATTTATATATAAAATGATATAAATTTTTCAAAATTATCTATTATCTATTTAATTGTTGTTTTGATGTTATTTAAAATTTTTGGCAACTCTCACTATGTCCGTCGACTTTATAAGACACATACTGCCATAGGAAAATATATTTCAATTGAGTTTACATTGTCTAGACTTATTACAGATTTTATTAATACAATAAAGCTATCCACATAAAAATTCCTAAAATATTTTTCAGTCTAAATCATCTTTTTTCAATTTAAATATAAAAATTAAATTGAGTAAATTTTTGAAAGAAATCATTTCCTGTTTAAAATAAAAATTATAATATATTGAAATATTAATAAAAAATAATAACGTCTGTTAATTTATTTTTATTTTCAATTAGTTAAATCTTAGCATAAAATCATTATTATTTTTTATGATAAAATAATTTTTATTTTAAACAGGAAATGATTTCTTACAAAAATTTACTCAATTTAATTTTTATATTTAAATTGAAAAAAGATGATTTAGACTGAAAAATATTTTTTTGGAATTTTTATGTGGATAGCTTTATTGTATTAATAAAATCTGTAATAAGTCTAGACAATGTAAACTCAATTGAAATATATTTTCCTATGGCAGTATGTGTCTTATAAAGTCGACGGACATAGTGAGAGTTGCCAAAAATTTTAAATAACATCAAAACAACAATTAAATAGATAATAGATAATTTTGAAAAATTTATATCATTTTATATATAAATCTTGTTATGAGAGCGAGATGTCATGAAGGGAGACGATTCAGACCTTGGGAATATGATTTTTCATATAGAGTTGGGTATATTAGGGGGACTTCATTTTTAGAGGTGGGGGAGGGGTGGGGGGGGTACCTCGGTTTAGGGACTGGGGGGAGTACCTCGTGGTGAACATATAATTATCAAAGGTGAATCTTGGAAATAAATAATGAGTGGTAGGTAATAATTAATCAAATTAATTCTTACAAAAAAATACTATTTTTGCTTTTAGTTTTGCAAAAATTATTTATTTAAAATAAGTATTTTTGATAAAGTTTAAAAGAAAATTGAATTATTTTTTTATAACTTTTATAATTGATCTATAGGTTTGTTTAAATTCATTAACATACCTAAATGTATCTATGTTGAATTTTCTCTATTTTCATTTATATTATATTATTATAATTATATTTTATATTTTTAAAGAATAATCTAATGCTATTAAGATATATGCTAAATATGAGACTTAGTATAAAGAATCGGTTATAATGATTAAAATAAAAATTTTATCAGTAAATAAATATTAAATTATACAAATAATATTATTAAAGACATTTTAAATATTTAAATTAAATATTTTCACTTTTCTAAGTTCTTCATTCTTTTAACTTAGTTTTAATTGAATTATTTAGAATACATTTTATAAATTAGTGAAATTTCCACCTAAAATATATAATAAAATAAAAATTCAGATTATGAATGCTTACTTATAAAAATTTAGATATTTTAATAATATTTCAATTCAATTTTATTAAATTAATATTTGCAAACTTAATATAACAAATCTATTATTTATAATTAAATTTGATAATGAAACAATTAAACTTTTATAATATTGTTAAAATAGATAAAAATAGGAAATTTGAGAAATTAATAGTAATGTATTAGTTTAAATTAATTACAACTGTCATGAAATAGGAGTACCATTAATACTAATTTGATTTAGATTTAAAAACGTTTTATTTAATTAAATATATATATTAAAAAGTGGTCAGGTGGTCAGGTGGTCAGGCCAGGGTTTTTGGTGGTCCACCGATACTATATTACAAATATGTGCGATTGATACTACCGAGGTGTAGATCACTCAAATGACGGCAACATACCGGAGACCACTGAGACGAATGTTTAATCGAATGAGGAGCCACTGTGACCTTATAACTGCACGGAGGACCCGGTAAGTATAAAAATAATCATGTCTCACAACCGCCACTAATTCTTCCTACAGATACAAAGCGAGGGCAGCGAAGTCCTCTGGAAGCAGTGCCAGTCCTTGATGACAAGTAAGATTCCGGGTTTCAGCCACATCGAGGTCTACACCGATCGTTCCAATGAGACTTACTACCTCTGCATTCGCTCCAAGACAGACTCCACCGGAGCCAATTAGCCAGACTGCACTGAGAGATGCGCAAGGGCAGTAGTAGCAAGATGAGCCCCGGAGTTGCCAATGCTTTCAAGTCGAGATGCCTGCTCTGCCAATCCGAGATACCGTCTTAAAGCGGGGAGGAGACATTCCCTTTAACAGCGCCAATGGTAGCCCGGTTCCTCCACTCGAGATTCCAAGCCGATCAGAGAGAGACAAGAATGCAGCCGGTAGAGTACACAGAGACGGTGGTCAGGGACATAGGACGGGTGTCTAGAGAGGTAACGTCATTTGAGTGATCTACACCTCGGTAGTATCAATCGCACATATTTGTGATATAGTATCGGTGGACCACCAAAAACCCTGGCCTGACCACCTGACCACCTGACCACTTTTTAATATATATATTTAATTAAATAAAACGTTTTTAAATCTAAATCAAATTAGTATTAATGGTACTCCTATTTCATGACAGTTGTAATTAATTTAAACTAATACATTACTATTAATTTCTCAAATTTCCTATTTTTATCTATTTTAACAATATATAGTTAAAATAGAATAAAATGGGGAAATTGTGAAAATAATATTAAAAAATAAATAAATTTATTTAATTAGACAAATGGAAAAATGCGGAAACCCAAAAATACACATAATCTCATAACCTATGTGTTTTTTTAGACATGTATCAGTTTTTGAAAAGTAGTTGGTAAAAAGATTTGGGGATTAATCAAAATTACACACATATGTTTGAAAAAACTCATAAATCTCGATTTTAAAGTTGGATTTATAGGGAAGTTAAAAGAGTTGTGAATATATAGAATCAAGAGATTTGCTATTTTAGGGCAAAATAGGGACTTTTTCATAAAAAAATTTCTTTCATTTACCGAAATGGGGCATAAAAATAGGGCAACTCCATTCAAGATTCCAAAACCCACCTATTAGATATTTTTAGTTATTTGATATGTAGGGTATAGTTTGAGTCTTATTGGGATAGGTAAAAAAATTAAGCCAATATGCAAAACGAGAAATATAAGTTAGCGATATTTATGCTCGATTTATGATGAGAAATATTTAGACTTTCTGCTTAGGCAAGGGTATGGTACGAGTATTGTAGGAATACATTTGAATTTGAAAATTAAGTTAGTTATTTAAACTGTCAAAATCTTAACAGTTACCTTTCTGGAAACACAGACAATATGGTACTTGTTCGATTGGGAATTCAAAATTAGCTGGACTTTACTATTGGCGGTACCCCCACTATCGCATCCCTGAAGCGAGATAACTTGATTTTAATTATTGGTGATTTTTTAGTTAATTTTATTGCCAATATTAAAATCAAGTTATCTCGCTTCAGGGATGCGATAGTGGGGGTACTGCCATTAGTAAAGTCCAGCTAATTTTTAATTCCCAATCGAACAAGTACCATATTGTCTAGGTTTCCAGAAAGTTAACTGCCACGAATTTTAATTATTATTTATTTAAATTTAGTATAATTTCCCAAATACAATATTTTCCTACAATAATATATAATAAGTCAAACCAGCACTAAATTATGCAGCCTTTGCAAAGTTAATAGACGAGAGTGCCTCAACTCATCTTGCAAGAAAATAAAAGTTTTTTTAGGCTCATTTTGGCATCTTATCGGCAAGAATACTTTAAATTAATGAGCACACTTTCCATTAGATTAGCGAGCTTTGATGTTTTATCGCAGGTGTCCTGACATGCGCATCTCTTTATTTTGAGACTATATCTAATATTTATTGAAGAAATGGTTTTACTTACAAGACTGTCAACAGAGTGATTGATTTTACGAAGCCATTTTATATTAACAATAACATCAAGTTCATACACGCTAATGAAGCTGTGGTTACTTTCTATTTCAGCCGAGACCCCCTCCAACTCCCTCCCAGGCCTAAAACGAGAAACCACACCCTAACTACAATCCCCTTCACACCTCAAAAACATCCCTATTAATATGAAAATTTTGATTCTCAAGGTTTAAATCATTTTCCTTCTTGATATCTTTTTTTTTAAAGTTATTATTATATATAAAATTAATAATTTTTCCCAAAAATTTTTATCAACCTAAAGAATGATACTCTCATTTTTTTTTTAACTTTCACTCCGTCAGTCGACTTTTTGAACACCTTCTCCTATAAGAAAATTAATTAATCATCTATTTCTATGGTTAGATATAATCATAACGAAAAAATAATCAACCAACATACTATCATAAGATATTATTTCAAACAATTTAAATTATTTCCATTAACTTCGTTAACATTATTTCAAAATTAGAATTTATAACTTTTTATATTTATTTATTTCTTCAATTTTCATGAATCTTGTATTATTTAATTTTAATATCAAATAATTTTCATATAAAAAAATTATTAAAGAATATTAACAGAAAACATACTTTTTAACAATTATAAAATTTAAAATGAAAATAATAATATATGATTAAACGAATTAATTAAAGTATATCTAGTTAGTTTACTATCTAATTCATACTAAGTATAGAATATGTTTTCTATTAACATTATTTTTTATATAATTATAACTTTTAGAAAAAAAAAGATATCAAGAAGGAAAATGATTTGAACCTTGAGAATAAAGATTCTCATATTAATATGGATGTTTTTGAGGTGTGAGGGGGTTCTAGTTAGGGTGTGGTTTCTCGTTTTAGGCCTGGGAGGGAGTTGGAGGGGGTCCCGATTAGAAAAATTTTTTAACGAGATAGTACATAGAATTCTTATGCAAGCTAAGAGATAAGTACAGCGCGAATAAAAGATCATCCTCTTTGTTGACAACCTATCTGTTCATAAGATTAAGTAGTCTAAGAAAGCCTACGAAGAGTTAAACATAACTCCTATTTGTAACGTTCCTTACAGCCCTTAATTTATGGAATAGAATTCTACTGGAGTTAAATCAAGTCTCATAACAAGAAGCTGTTGCTATATCTTATGCATGAATTGCCTATAGATAAAGTAGGCTTGATTCAAAACAGCTGTAATAGAGTTAGATAAAAGAAGAAATTTTTCGAGAGAGGGAAGAATGAATGTTTATAAATAAGTATAGATTTAAACGAATGAATAAGTTTACATATTAAATTTACCCGTTAATGGGTTTCGCTTCTCTTTTTTCTCCTCTTCTTATGGTTTGCTTGGGCCAATATTTTTTCTATTAGTGCCAGCTCCTGCATCTATGTTCATTTCATCTGGCTTTTATACATCTTTAAAAAGACTCTTGCTCATTTCATAAATTTTCTTAGAATTTCTCTCTCTGTGATCCTTTGCATTGTCTTTCATTAGGAATATACCAGTTCCAGATTTCCCTATAAAGTTTATGAATCAATACTTACTAGAGAGGTATAAATGCTTCTTAAGCTCAGCTAGCCATGTCTCGCTTTTTAGAATGCCTTGCTTCTATTAATCTTCAGGAGAAAAAGAATAGCGTTTCTTATGAGCTTCTTCAATTATCTCTCTGAGATAACTCTCTTTTTAAATACCAAGAACACTATAGAAGAAACCCTTTCTGGAAGCTTGTTTGAGAGTTGTTTCTAAGATGGAAGGTAAACAACTAACTCTTCATCTTTCATTGCATCCTCGTTGAGATTGGTGACAGAAATCTCTGAGAAGTTTAGAATCTATCAAATTAATCTCATAGTTTTTAAAGGCTTACTTCTCATCACATAGGATAGCTTTTAAGTATGATATTTTGGTACCTTCGATGGTTGAGAGGAATAAACCAACAAGAGTACTTGTCTAGATATTTATTTATTATTACCATGCTGAGTGAGGTGTCGATAAAGATCCTCTTTGCATATAAATCTTGAGAACATTTCTTTAGCCTCAACCCTCTTCATTACAGTACTAATAGATTCAATCTTTGTTCCTTCTCCTGTTAATGAATTTTAAATTTTAATATATAGAGTGCTGGATCCTACTGTTCAAGAGTTTACTATTAAATATGGGCATCTTATAGGAGGTCAACCTGGTAAAGATACGTGGAGAAAGATTGCAGAACCTGTAACAAACTTGATAGCTGGGGCTCCATTTTTATCAATTTAGTATTATTAAATTAGTACTAAATTTGTTTAAATTAAATTAGTACTGGTACTAAATACGTTTAATTTTAATTGGCGCCAATTTAATAGTACCAAAACTTAATTAGTACCAAGTTTTAATCGAAAAGTTTCAATCTGGTTCAATGCCTAATTGGTACCAGTACCAACCTGAATTCTTTTTCAAAATTGCTACCAAAATTAAAAATATTAAGTATGAAATTAGAAAGTTATAATTATTAACTAAACATAAGCATGAACTCCAACACCTCTAAATCAAATGTTTTTGCTTCAGTGCCATCTCATATACATAGTTGCTATATCTTGAGAGGTTATTAGAGTTTTATGATAGAAATTTAAATTTAAACATGGAAGCTAACTTAAAATCGTAAAGCACTCTCTCTAGGAACATGATAATCCTAGTTAAACTTTAGGTCATCTTAAAAGCCTGAAATCATTTATGTTGAGAGGGAGGTAGAGCTAAGAGCCCTTAAGTTTTAAGTCAAGGTCTTAAAAATATAAATTTAAACTAAGAAAGAGAGTGCAAAGATGGGAATCTGAACATTAATTTAAGATGTTGAAGAGGTAAAAAGAGAACAGTTAATAGTTGAAAAAGAAAAAGATTAAAACATTTAATGCTAAAACTGCTAAAATTATTTTGCAACCGAATAGAGCTTGAAGAGAAACCTCAAAGAAATACACTCTGACAAGGCGAAAATCTATTTCAAGCATAATATGGTAGATGCCAGGTATTAGTGCACCACATGCATGAAGTTTTATACTCTCTAATTTAAAGTTAAAAGGCATATGCAAAAGCATCACCTTAGTGAGTTCTTGATTCAAGATTTAGAGATTAGAAAATTAGTACCGGCTAAAAGAAAATCGAATACTCATGAGTCTTAAAAAGAATAGCAGAAAAGCTCAAGAGGAAGAAGAGATTTGAAAAAATGAATCAACCAGCTGGCAATACCTATTTAGCATGTTTCTAAGAGAGCAATGTATATTCCTGCATTTAATGCAGTTGATCTTAGCAATTATATTGAAAATTATTTGAATATAAGAGTGCCTAACAAAGTAAAGCTTATAGTGGCTGATGAGTATGAATATAAAGTTTAACCTTTCAGCTATCTGATTAAGAATGAGCAGTCAGAACCCCAAAACCCCTTAACCCCTTAATGAGGTTTATAAGTGCTTTGATTTGTAGGGAATTTGTTAGTGGTTGGGGTTATTAATAGGTTTTAATGTGAAATTTATAGTAAATGTATCACTCAAAATGCACTTTTGGATAATGTGGGAGAGGTCTGTACTTTATCTTACTTAACCACAACTCTATCTGCTCTATTGTTATGTCTGATCTTGAGTTTGGTTTTATTATTATTGACTCTGCCATTTGTTTCATTGATTGAGACACTCTGGATTTGTCTATAAAGTACTTGATTCTTTGCTTAGCATCTTTCTCGCACCTTCCAGAGTGGTAATCATTCCGAGGCATATCGCACTCTATTATTATTTCTGCTAAAGCCCACACATCCCACTAAAAATCTCCATCTCTACAGCCTTCTCTTTCTGGATAGTACCCAATACAGTTCAAAGCCTTGATACTTCTACCTCTTTAGGCTCTGTTGAAATCGATTATTGCTACTCTTACAGGTGAGAAGTTTATCATAATATTCTCAGGTTTCAAATCTCTATGAACAAAGCCTAACTTATGAAGCTCTTTTATTCCTTGTATGGTCTGAGTTGCTATTTATCCAAGCTACTTATAATTCCTTTGATCTGTAATGAAATCTCTTAGGGTCGTTTCATAGAAAGGGAGTCTGAAAGCAACATGATCCTTGGCAAGGAGGACAGCATCTAACTTGATTATGTAGCTACACTGTTTGAACTTTGCTTGAGTGAATACTTGATACTAATTTGTGAACTCCATCTAATATTTATCATCACTTAAGAGATAGTTGAAGGGATACACCTTGTATGCATACTGATGATCATTTATAACTTTCTTATCAAAGGAGTCTTCTAATATAAGGTAGCTTTAAAGTGAAGTGTCTAGGCAATAAAAGAAATATTTTTATTAAATTTTAATCATGATCTTAGTGATTTCGGATGCTAGTAGGTTGCGTGATTTCCTCACATATTCTGATTCACTGGCTACCACTTTCGAAGATTCTCTTGCTTTTCTTTTGTTTAGTAGCTTCAATTCATCTTCAAGTTTCCAATCTCTATATCTTTCTTGTGAGCTTTTAAAAGATGCTTCCTTAAATCTCTTGTATGACCATACTGCTTATGGCACTCAAAGCAATCATGCTTTCCGTCGATTTTATCGTGCTTTAAGTATACATTTGGCTTGGCTTCTCTATGCTCTTTCATATGCCTATACCAACTAGATTTATGAGCGAAGTCTCTCTAACACTTATCACAAAAGTATACTTCTACTTTATCAATTTGTATAGGAATTTCATTAATACCTTTCTCCTCCTCTCTGTCTCCCACACACTTGTTTGCCATTTATTTTCTATTATTAATTTCTATTCTAATAATAGAGACATCAAGTGATAGCTCTGGTAGTTCTTTATGAGAGTTCATCTCGCAGTATCACACTTTTTATTGCTGCCAAAGGTAAGTCTCATTTAGTTTGATGGAAGTGCTGTTGTTTTTCTTAAAATGTTAGCGCTCATATTTAAATTTGAATTTAAAATTATAAAACTGCCTCTATAACTGAGAGCTTATATAAGAGCTTTGCAAGTCTACAAGTTTCAAGGGAAGTTTTAAGAGTACTAGAGATGAATTATGATTGTTAAGAGACAATCCATCTCTTAATATGGGTGAGAAAGTAACCATTCAAAACCCCAAAACCCTTTCAGTAGTTTGATTGAGTTTTTGATTGATAAAAGTAGACTATTAGTGCATACTTTATTAGGGTTTTAATAGGGTTTATGTAGGGGTTTTATGTTTAAATACTAGTATTTTAAGTGAGTATATGCGAAGTTTGGGGTCAGTTTATGACAGTGAGTATATAGATCTATTGTTTAAGTTGCGATATGGATGTGATGAATATAGTAATAACTCAAGCCTGTTCTGAATTATACTTCTATAGCAAGGCTACTCCATAAATTTCCAGCAACTGTGACGTCTCACTGTCTATTAGCATTGAATTTAAAGAGATAGCATCTTAATTCTAAGCCTAAGAGACCCTTAAAATTTTGGCAGCATCATATTGAATATCTTATTAATGATAAGACTCTTAAATACTGGGCTCATTTCTCTCTAGCCTAGAGGGCTGTGATGTTTCATCGCCAATTTCCTGAGCTTCATAACTCTGCTTAATCTATAGCGAACATATATAAAAAGAATGGAATATCTTACAAGACAGTCAATCGCATTAAGAGAGTGATTGACTTTAATGTTCCATTTTATAAGGTTAATTTAAATCATATATTCGATTAAATGCAAAGGGCTTAAGAGCATAATATAAAGTTTATACAAGCTGATGAGGCAGTATTCACCATTAATACCTTCATATCAAGGTCTTGGTATACGAGGTACAGCAACATTGAAGTATATGATTAAAAGGTTAAGGTTTAAACTCATGCAATACTTGGTGGAATAAGTGAAGATTTTGGCCTCGAGACTTATGTTATTCACCCTCGTTCTATAAAGACTGAATAATATATTAAATTCTTGCAATAACTCAGAGATAAGTACGCTGACTAAGAAATTATACTATTCGTTGATAACTTGTCAGTTCATAAAACTAAAGACTCAAGGAAGGAATATGAAAGGCTAAATATAACACCTGTATTTAATGTTCCTTACAGCCCTTAGTTCAATGGAATTGAATTATATATGGGGTTATTGAAAGGTCATTATAAGAAATTGCTGCTCTATCACTTGATGCATGATTAGAAGATAGATACAGTCGATTTTATTAAGAGTGCTGCTAAGAGAGTCAGCGATGATAAAGC
>ARYC01006642.1:0-20460 GCA_000711775.1 Oxytricha trifallax
ACCATAAGAATAAGAAATGAGATTTCGTATTTGCCACATATTAAAGGGAAGTATTTACAGTCAATTTGGCCCTTCCAGAAGCTTGTTAAATTTCTAATATTTGATTTATATGAGCTAATGATGATAGAGTTCTATTATTTATAATTGTATCACCTGCTTATAAAATTACAAGCTATATGAACCTTCTTAATCCATGCTAAGCTCCATTTGGAACTTTGCTTCCATATATTCACTAATTATATTAAATGGGTAAAAACAAAAACAAAAAAAAAGAAATACTCCATGATAAGTAGATACTAATAAGAATACTTCCAATGACAGCGAAAACATTTTCTAAAATAGATCCTTAACCATAACCTAAGCTTCAGACGTTAGAATAGGTGTAATAACTCATGAGAATTATTGCATTAAGCCACTCACGATTTAAGATAGGAAGAATCTAAATTAGACATTCAAAACTTATAAATAAAAAGAGAATTGCTTTTAGTTCCAGAGGAATCGGTATTACGAAATCTGTAGCTATTAAAAGGAAATATTCTATAAGCCAGAATAGAAGCTCATCCCCAATACTCCTGTTTGGCTTTGATCTAATGAGATGATTTTATAAATGCGATAATTATAGATAATATTTTTGAAATTTTATTCATATAAATTTCTACCACTAAAGAGAAAATATATAAAGACTTGAAAAATATTACATGCAGTAAAGACAACAAGTCCGAGACCAAGCTAATATCTAATCTGTTGAATTTTACTAGTCTTCTAGCATGAACACTCAGTGAGATTGTGATATTTTAGTATGTATCTTTAGATATGTAAACGATAATTATCCAGTATTTAGACAACAAATCAGCTCGTCCTTATGGGCAAATCCTGTTAAATCAACTAGAGAATCTGGATATGGATGGCTAACAGGTTCATTATAAAATTCATTAGACGATGCTTGAATGCTTTTGAGATAGCAGGATGCCTGATTATGGCAAGTTTAATATTATTAGGTCATCTCTTATATTATATTTATACGTAATTTTATATATTATTTTTTACTCATATTTTTTTAGCAAAATTAATTGAGTTTATCTCACTCAAGAATTAGCATGTCTGTGTAATGTATTAAACCTTGTGAGATTTTTTAAGCCCTATAAATATAACCTACTTACATAGGCCCAAGTAATAAAAAAAGTAATTTACGTTAAATTTTTATAATATAAATCCTTGGGAAATTATTATACTAAACTTTTTAATAGTTTAATTAAACATTTAAGTTTCACTAAAATAATGATCTTCTTAGTAATTTATCAAACCGGCATTAACATTTTACTATTTAGTTTAATAATTTGAGCAAGTCATAGGAAGAGCAGTGATAATGAAGGCAACACTGCCAGGTTTCAGAGCATCATCGAGTCCTACGAAGAGATAAGAGAGATGAAGGTTTTTACAAATTATGAGAGAATCACCGATGAGCTGAAGGCCCAATAGAAAAATCAAGGCGATGTCTTCTTCGTCTGGCATTTAGCAATGGTCCTATCCCCAGTTTGCAAGCTCAAGATCATAAATCAAGAAGTCTAGGCATTCTACTCCAAGAACATGAATATGAGTTGAACACCCATGCATGTGTCTGCAGCTGAATCTCCCATTACTAATGCTGCAGAGGATTCTACTTTGACATCATAGTGTCACTTTTCTATTTCTATTATCGTCATAAAGTTTCATATTCTTACATGTTTCTCTTGTTAACTGATAATTAATTTTTAAATATCACCCATTTCTGAATTTCTACAATTGAGTTTCATGTTCTTAATTTTTCATAAAAGGAAATATTTAAGGTAATTATGTAAGAAATCAAAGAATTTATCAAACATATTTTATTACTCTTTAATTATTTTAGTAATTGGTTTAAACTTGATTAATTTTTCTTTACCACGATTCTTTCAAAAATTACTCTTGGGGTTTAACCCAAATGAGCAATTGACTACAGTACCCTAATTAGTTATACTCCTTTAGAGGAATTTTAGTGTGTGGTCAGTATAATATTCTTGGTTAATTCTTAAATTAAAAAATTTAAGAATTTCTTGAGGCTTAGATATTTAATTAAAAAATATATCAGTTTGGTTGTTATTTTCCTGACTCTATATATTTTTGCAGCTAGATACCTATCAATGCCAATATAACGAAGAATAATTTATTATTGCCTTCATTTAAGTACATCCATTTAGTAGGGTAGTTGAGTTCTTTCTTAATAGCTCCAAGTTATCAATGGTTGTCTTTGAGTTTTTTGTTATGACTTTTGTGTTTCAAACTATTTTAATACTTTTGATCAGGCCGTGATATATCTCTCATAAAAATCAAGCACTGGATTAATCTTAATTATGAATGAATGAATATTATAAATTATTATGATTGCATATATGAAAGATTGGTAAAAAAATATCCAAAGCAGCGGTAGTTGATACAAGTTACTCCACTAGTCGCAAGTCTAAGTTACATATGGATGAGCTCATCATATTCAAGACACTTACTTCACAGAGGAGACACGTATACTATATAAATAAAAAGCCTTATATTTCTATCCTAAACAGTTATTCTATCTAACTATCTACAAATTCCAGTTATTTAATAATTGATAAATCATACATCGATATTATCAATGAATTTGTTATATTTCTCTATGCTAAATTGTTTTAATACTGGTTTACTTAAAGTTTGATTTGTTTAGGTTAAAAACATAATCTCACTTTTGCATTAAAATGAATATTAGAGTGACTATATTCACTTGATAAAATACTCAAATTTTGTGAATAATTTTGGTTTGTTTTTCATTTTGAAAAATTAAATGAGATTAGCCCAAGCACTTATTGAAACTGAATTTTTACTTAAGCAACTTGTCGCATACACTCTTATTAACAAAAGGGGTAGATCCCTTTATCATAAATATTGTAAGTTAATCTCCACTATACTAAGGGAGAATTTAAGATCTCAAATTATTAATTTTGGAAATATTTTAATATATTTATATCAATATATCAAGTTAAAGATTTTTGATTTTGATAATTTATTAATCGATATAAAATTTATAATTATACATAATTTTGACCTGACCTTTTCAATAAATTATTTCAAAAATTCTTTAAAATAATTTTACAGGTGACGATAACGACTATGATGATGAGATGTAGATGAGGATGCAGATGATTGGAATGTTAATGACAGTGGTAGAGGCTCAAAAGAATCTTTTGAGAGTGAGTTTATCAGATGAAGATAAACAGCAAAACAAGCTAGATGATTACAATCACGACTCTATCATGAAGGTGGTCAGTCTGAAGATGTAGATATTAGTTAACTAATCTCTAATTCTTATTTAAAATGCGTTTTATAAATATACTGAGTCAAACAAAATAAAGGACAAGAGAGATAAAGACGACGATGATGATAACATATTTTCAAGTGATGAAGACACTTATCTAAAGTCCTAAATAAAATCCATAGTAAAAAATCATAGTGAAAAAAATAAAGAGAAAATTTAGCAATAATAAGCTATTTCAGCATCCAAAGAGTTAGCAAAGCAGCTAGAGAGTTCAGAAGAATGAAGGCTGAAGCAGAGGAACGCAAGTAGAGAGAGTGGAGAATCATATAAATGCTTAATCTTTCATGAGATGATTGCTTTCACTAAGGATGTGATAATATTTGAAGTTATTTGCTTTCTTATAGTCTATATAAGTTAAGTGATAAAAAACACTCAACTAAGAGACATAACAGAACTGTTGAACGCTATCTCAGTTTCCGTGAAAAATTGTGAAATCTCAAGACTTACGTATTTAAGATAACTCCATAAAAGGATGAAAAAAAACTAGCTCGCATCATTACAGCTTACTATGAAGTAGCTCTGGAAGAGGAAATGATCTCAACAGACCTTAACTAATGAAAGTTATAAATGGCTCTAATTCACTTGAACTTTTGAGAAGAATTACATTAGCTAAAAGAACATGAAAGATTCGCATTTCATATCGTAAGCTTATTATGGCTATGAATTTCAAAAGGACAAGATCAATGAGCAAATTAAGTATGTGCTAAAATGAAAAATTATCTTTTTAGATAATATACTATCACCTCTGCTGATTCATCATTACAATAAGTTGGCTATCGAATATATGAGTTATTACTTACATTTCTTGGACAAGGAACTGTTTATTCATTGTAAGACTCAAGGTAATACATATTTTTGCAGAAAGCTCTTCTTCTGGCTACATTTAAGTTTGCTATTTAAATTAAATACTATTATTGTTTACGTCACTAGTAAAATTTGTTTAAAGTCTGTCATTTAAATTGAAACAAATTAAATAAAATTAAACTTAGTAGAATTATCAAAAATAAATAATAGTTTTATATAAACTTTAGAAATTTTAAACCTAATTTGATATCTATAAGAATTATCAACAATTTGTTTTCTTTTTAGTGTTATGATTTTGCGATGTCTAAAAATCTCGTTTTAATTCTAATTTCTTAACTTAAACATAATTTATATTAGGAATACTAATTCATTTAACCAGCATTTTTTTACAAATAAGGAAACTATTCCTTGGGTTTCCATATTTTTTTATTGCATCTTCTTGTTTTTACAGATTTTCTCATATTTTCGTAAATTATTAGAACCATTTGACATTTTTAGAGAAAATTCTGTTATCACATCAATTCTAGATATTTTAGGGCAAAGTTTCCGAACAAACTATCTAAACTCTTATTCGCTGATAAAACAAGCATTTAAGAAAATTTTTTGAGATCATTCATGATTAAGATGAGGAGAATTATGATAAAAAAAGAATGCTACAGTCTCCCAATCCCCTTATGAGTATTGCATTTGCTGCTGAAATTACAAAATAATAATTAGAAGCGTAAGAGAATATGTGGACTGGAATTTTTTGCCATTCTCTACTCAGCTGTATTTCTATTCTTAGCTACTCTTAAAAAATAATTATGATTAATATTTGTTCGAGATTGAAGATTGGTATCCACAAGTAGACAATTATGGATAGTCGCTATTGTAAACATAGCTGCTGTTTAAGTGGTTTAGAAAAGGCTGTCTGATACATATTTAAAGCCAAAGATGGAAGATCTTATTGATTATTTTATGATCCTTCATAAATAATCCAGTACTTAAAACGGAATACACATGTGCTTAACTTAATTTTATAATTGTGCATTTTGTCTGTTGGTTTAAATTATTTTTATAGTTGTTAATCGTCTGCTTAATATCAAAGCTTCTTTTAATTTTGATTGCAATGATTAGTGATACAATAAGTTTCATGTTTATAGTGTGCTGCTTCATTTTGATTATGGTCTCAGTATTATATCAAAATAATAATCCAGATAAGTATGGTAATCTTGCAACTCACTGTTCTTACATTGTTCGATGCATTAGAGCGATAAGTACGAAAACACGAGGGGCAGTGAACCCTCACTAAATTTTGCTCATTGCTCATGTATTCTTCGCCAATATTCTACTTATGAACGTTTTGATTGCTATCCTCTCAACCACTAATGAAAATATGAAGCAATTAGGTATCTTCAAGTATAAGCTTAATCTCTATCAATATTGTGAAAGATTTATGGGTTAGATATTGCTGAAGATTTTTCTGGTAAAATAGTTCTTCATCCCTTTATGATACAATTTATGATCAGCAGAAAAGCTAGTTCTACAAAGTTAAATATATCAAAATATTACTTCAGTAAATGTTTAATATATAGAAATTTTTCTAATTTAATGTAGTCTGTTGAGAGCGTTTGCTTTATATTTGCTTCATAGGCTTTGAATTCACAATATTCCTAGTAAACTATGGATAAAACTAATTTACAATTCAATGAGTGATCTTTAACACTATTGATAATTGCCTAATTTGGCTACTATTAGGAATATTTTTAATAATTTATTTACTATTCATGTCGCTAATCTTGTGAAAATTTTTGGACAACATTATGGAAGTAAATCTGAAAGTTGTTGAGCTTGCTGAAAGCATTTTAAATTCAAGTGTTAAAATTTAGATACACAATCACAAAAGTCAAACAATTATGGTTTTATATTTTCTTGAAAGCATTTTGATTGCATGTCATTTTATTGTATAATGAAACTAGAGCAACTGTAAAAATACTTATATCAAAGATTGACGATATATTTTTTTATAGATTTAAAATTAAGGATAAGAATAAATAAAGAAATGACAAAGCAGAAGGAGATGGTCTCTCACTTAAAATTGTAATTAATAAAAACATATCTAAAGAATTTATATTTCATTCACCATGCAATATATATAAATGGTTCAAGGTATGAAAGATATTGGAGAGGTTATACCTAGATGTGACTTTTATATATTTGTTTGAGATAGTTAATCAACTAATTCTTTTTTATTTAAAAAAATAAATCTCCACTAATTTTTCATAATGTAGAGGCATATGTATTAATAAGTTATAGACTAGAATGATTTAAATATCAGTAACGAGTTTGTCTTTTTAATACATCCATAATTTACGAGAAACATTAACGAGGACTTGCTCTATGTCTTAAAGAAATCCCTTCTCATAGAATAATGGAAGAAGAGAAGAACCCAAATAGAGAAGAAAAGTAGAATTACAGCTAAATCCTCCCAGAATGGAAAAATTAAGGCACTTGAGTCGTTAATGGCTATGAGCTTCAAATAGTTTGCAATAGAATTTTAAGCATTACTAATATTAAACAAAAACCAACATGTGTACTTTATTAAATCGCAATGTAGGGTAATAATGATCCTAGAAGTTTAACTATAGTTTAACCAATTATTTACTCTATATTATCTGTTATAAGCTAATCAATATTTTTAAAATATACCATCCTTAAAAAATATTAATAAAATCCACTGATGAGAAATTTTTTATTTTAAATAACTTCTTTGTAAATTTATTCAATACATTTAGAGAAATAATGATAGTTAATTTTAATAATTAAAATCTTATCTTTTTTTGTTCCTAACCCAGAAGTAATCAAACCAAAATTATAAACTTTTATTAAAATGACTTTATTAGGGCCAAAGGATTTAACTAACCAATTAAAGGTAGTCTTTCTCGATATATTGAGAAAAAAATAACTCTTCTAACCAAGAAAAGGAAAATTTTGGCTTGACAAATTTTGAAATTAGTGATAAAGAAGTGGCAACTGTTGACAAATTTTTGAGAAATTCACCATTGTCTCTAATTCTTCTATGAACGAACATCTCGATATTATACTTATTTTGGTGGCATTACCAGACAAAATCATGGAGAGTAGTCTGTATTGAATCGACATGTTAACTTCAGAATTTTTCAGGAGTCACTGATCGCCAACTAAAATTTGAATATTTTCAATGCTTTCGAGTTTTTTTTTAGATAAGAACAGTAAGAGAGTCTAAAATGTGAAGAATAAACTAGTTATATATATAAAATCCTAAATGATGTGAAAGATATTCTTGAATTTTCGAATTTAAGATTGAGATAATCAAGCAGTAAATCTAGCATGTGAATATTAATGGTATGAAAATATTACTTTTTGAATACTATTATTTGCATGAATTTTTATGTAATATAAGAGTCAGCCCTAATATTACGCTGCAAAATCACATAATTAGCAAGGAATAGATTAATAATCATTCTAACATTCATAATCTATAAAAACTAAGCTTAATAAGATAAATAATGGCAAATAAGTTAAATAAATATGTATAAATTTCCTAATTCTACCGCTTTATTTGGAAAGTATGTATTTAACTAATTTTATGAAAGAGCAATTTGCTAAATCTCAGAAATTAGTAAATTAAATTATAGGGTATTTGTGACATTTTAATTAAGTATTATTTTGATAAGTATTTAAATATGGAACAAATAATTGAACTAATAAAAATAATTTTAGTAATTCACTAAGCATGAATGAGTAGTTGAAAAACTAGTCACTTGACTTTCACATTAATCAATATGAGCCCAACCCAGAATTCAAGCTTACCTTGCTTTTATATAATTTTAAACTATGAAAGAAAAGAATCGAAGCCAGTATAAAAGCAATTTTAGAATAAAGCAATTCTTTTCATCATGAATGTTTTTACCTAGAGTTCTATAACTGCACATAAACAAGAAGATTTAAAATTGAACACTACTTCAGGATTAACAGACGTTCTTAAGAATAGATTAATTAAAAATTAGTAGAGTTGGTTAGAGACTCAGACAAATAATGTTAGGTTAACAGTAGTTTGATTAATTAGTACTTGTGGTATGTTTGTTATTGGAGTATAATTTCTCTGCAAAATGACTATCACTCAACGAGTGGCTTCTAACTATGCTTAACCTACTTAACGCCAATATTAAAAACTTGCAGATAGAAGAATCACATGAATATTAAGATTCCTAGTATTTTATTTAAAGTCATTAAGGAGCAGAACAAAAAGAAAATTGTCATCATCTAAGGGATAATTCCATAAAGTTGAAAAAGAGCATCTCAACGCACTTTATCAACTTTAGACATTCTTCAAAAACAAATGCTATTGATATATGATGAGCTTTAAAGTGTTAATATTAATAATTTAATGAGCTACTCTTTGATTTGGCGTAAATGCTTGATAAATGCTTGCTTTTATTCATTACAAACAGATTTAGTCTTTACGATTTGATTAATGGATAAAATAATTTATTTACGTAAAAATTACCTAGAAACTAATTTAGAAGACATCTTTTAACTAAATGTATTAAGTCTTTTGTATCATTAACTTAGATGACCTAGAGAAAGAGTTTTAGAGCATTTTCGAGGATGAGATTAAAAATTTACATAATCATATAGCATCTGCCAAAACAAAAATTTTCAAACATGTATTTTTTTCAGAGTAATATATTTTCTAAGAGAATTAAAATTCTTGCATTGTTTTATTTTTTAGAGTACTATATGCTATAGATTGCTAATAGCATTGACAGAAAAATCTAATCATTTTGTAAATATATTGGTGCTTTACAGCAAATTTGAACCATAAAATGCAGAAAGAACTTTCTTAATACAGCAAATTTATACTAGATAAACCAGATCCTTAATCTAATGTCTCTAAAGTGTTTAAAAGAAAAGATGGAGCTAAGAAACTATTTAAACTCATTACCTAAAACTAACTACCTATGAGAGAAAATATCTCGCTTTGGGGTACTGATCCAGACACTTTTATTGACCTAGACAATGAAAGTTACTATTTCTCTGAAATCGAATTAGATTCAGCAACATTAAAAAATATATTTATAAGCCTACCAAGTTGTAGAGAAGTTATTTTCATTCTTTTATTAGTCCTGCTATTCATTTTTTAATGACGAACTTCTATCTTAATACTTAAATGTGTCAATTTCAGATTAATTATAATAAAATGCTAATATAAGCATATCAGGTATGATTGGATAAGTACAGAAAGAAGTTAAAATAACCTCTGATCAAAGATTGATATATGTTATGTATTGAATTTCATCTATAATCAAAATTTTATCAAATTTTATATCTTTTTTAAATTACACTAAAATAATTAATAAAGTCCATAATTATAAAGAAGATTTGCTCACAATGTTGTTCGATGGCAAGAAATTTATCAAAAAGTAGATTTATGAATTTTATTTTAAAAATCTAGTGGAAAATGTAAAAACGATGAAAGACTCAGTTAATTTTGATTTTAACAATAAATTAACTTTAAATAAAAGGAGAAATATTGCATTCAAAGATTTGGTAGTTATAAGATAAAAAAGATTCGTTATTTTATATACTTTTGATTAAAATCAAAAAGATCTTCATATTTATTTTTAGTTACACATAATTTTCGCTATCTTCGAGCGAAGTTCATAATTTATAAAAGTAATTTATATGATTTTACCGATGCTTGCATGAAATGATCAAGGAAATAGATTCATATATCTAAAAGTACGAGTCAAACAAAGTCTTCTTAAGCTAATTTATCATAATTTTAACAATCTGGGTTAAATGAGGAAGCATTACAGATCAAGCTAAGTTTGTCTATTAACAGATAAATTGAGCACGATTAAATTTTAGATTTAGTAGCAAAAATACAATTTTTATTAAGCTAAAATTTTTTTTAAAAAATTGAATTTTACAATTAATGAAGATTGTATGTATAATGGAATAAAGGGCAATTCAGACAATGTAGAATATACGAGACTATTCACAACTATAGTGGTTTTAACATAACTTATCTCAATGGCCTAAATATGAATAAGCCCAAGATATTCTGACTCGCTTTATAAATCTAATATCTTTAAAATTCATCCTATCTAGACTCAATAAAATTGTGAACATTAACCACATCGAACCTAGAAAGGATTATAAGCCCATTCTTAATTGAGAGCTTAAAAGTCCTCCTCTTGGCCGCATTTATGTATATTCTTAATTAAAATAATAATTATCTATTAAACCTTTCGATGTTTAATTAATATAATAATAATGATACTATAAATTTAGATTCTCTCTAGAGAATTTCTTTAATACTAGTCCATATTTAATTTTTAGTAATTTTATTTAATTAAATTCCTTTATTAATCATTATATTTAAGAATTTATTAAAATGGGACTTATGATCCTTCATATATGTCCTGAATTAAAAATGAGCTTATAAGCCGTTTGTTGCACGAACAGAAGGAGTTGAAATTTCCTGATCTCTAATATAATAAATATACCGGAAATAGGTCCAATGAAGACAGTCAGAATATCTTGGGGAAATTCATTTACAGGCCATCTAGTTATTGTCAAAATATATGGATCTATTCTAGCAAGAACTCATATATTCTTAATTGCTTTGATGTTCTATAGAAGATTATATTCAAATTTTAAATTAAATTTCATTTCTTTTTCAAAAATTTTAGCTTATTTGCTCCTCCAGACTCTCAACATTATTTTGATCATGATAAACTATCTAATCAAACTGTTTGAGAGAAACTAGATTCATAAACAATAATAATTGAATGTCTTCCTACCTTAAAATCAAAAACATATTAAAACTGAACTTATTGCCCATTGATGAAGCTATAATAGATATGCTTTAATGTATTTTTATAATTAAACCAGATTCTTCTGTCATACTTGATATGTGAATATCAAATATCTATTACAGACTACAAACTTTCTCAATAATAAGATGGGCCTGACAGTAAAACTATGGCCGTTTATTGTAAGAGCATTATCGAACATAAATATATCAATCTAAAATATAATGACTTTATTTTAAAAAGATTTCTTTGAGGGAGATTTTACTAAAGACTTGATACCAATAGATTTATTGAAGACAGCTTAAGATATGGTTCTTATGAAATAGTTCCCTACTTAAGAAGAAATATAAATGCTTTAGCATATGCTGGTAGAAAGTCTAAATGAGATAAGTCAAGAAGAGCAATGGCTATAATAAAACTAAAGAAAAGGAGAATATCATTAATAATGACGGTGGTGATAGTCTTATATATTCCTGCAATTTTTATGAGAAATTTAACTTAGTTTTAATATCTCATATTATTTTGTGGTGAACTTAAACAGATATTCCAGAGGCATTAAAGTCTTTACTAACACAAAATGTAAGATTTTATTTTCAAGCTATGACAATTATGAAAAATAAGTGAAAAAAATTAATTTTAAAATGGAAATTTAATCATATTAACAGAATATTTATTATAATAATCAAAATATGAATTATAAGAACGGTACATAGTTTAACCACTCTTCTTAAGATAATCGGATATTTCCTTTTTGATTTCGTTGAATCTCTCTTCTGTTCAGTTCTGCTAAGAGTTGTCTGTCTTCTGCTACTCTGGCTCTTACTGGGTTAGACCTTTATAAGAAATAAAATTAGATATGTTTTTTGTAACTTACAATTTTTGTGAGTGTAACCGCTCCATCCGCGTTGATCTCTAAAGGTTTCCATTTCCTAATTATTTATTTCATTTTAATTTATCGATTTCCTATTATAAATTGTAAATACTTCGTAGAATTCAAAATTTTCAAGGACATGCCATTAATTTCTAATTATAACACATAATCAGTCACTTTCATAAACTGAGTAATAGTGCTTAATCCTAATAACTATTTTAATTATCGCATTAAACAATTAGAAAAGCAATATGATCATATTTTCTAATCACTTATTAAAGTATTGCTTACAAAGATGGATATTTATTTTCTTAAGAAACCAAATGAGATTTAATTTGCTGGCGTTATACAATATGATGCCATGTTTTACTATAGATATGATTTAGAGGAATTTAACTAAACTAAAATAATCAATATACTTAAAAATTATTTTTAGAAAAATGACTGATTTAAATTGCATATATTCAGTTAATTCAGTACATGCTAATGATATTGAAAAAAAGATTTTATACGTAACTAGATTTACAAATTTAGTTTTCACACACTTTAGATATCATGAAATTCAAGAATAAAACAAAGATACAATTTTGACAAATCTAGATAGAACTTAGATATTATATATTCGATAGTACCCTTTTATACTATATAATCAAATATCAACGATTAAAATCAAATTATAGAACACATTATATAGTTTAAAGTATTCTATCTGTAATTTATATATTCCATAAGAATTTATCAATAAATAATATATCTATGCTTGAATCCTTAATCACATTATACAGTTTTTGTGTGCAACTAAATTTCAAAATTTAGTTAAGGAGTAATAAAATTTAAATTGCTTACTACGTACTAAAATATCATTAACATGAAGATGAAGTCAACAAAATTTTATAATAGCTTTTAAATATATAGAATGCTATGTCTAAACTTGACATCTTGATGTATCTTAAAATAACAAATAACAAGAAGCAGATTAAATTAAAATTTTTAGATTGTTTTGGTCAACCCAAAGTTTAACATAAGTAGAACAATATGACTGGAAAGATAAAATTAAATATCATAGATAAATGTAGTTAAAGACTTGAAGCATTAAGAAAAGAAGACTTTACATTAAACATTGATATCGAAGACCACTTTTGGCAAGGAATAGAACTATTGAAAGCTAAATTAAAATCATCTAATTTCAAGCCAAAGGCTTATTGCATTGCAGAATAATATATTAGCCAGGTATATATTAACCTCATAAGCAATAATTATCAATAGCAGTAGCAGGCAATAAATGTTTTAGGAACTTTAGAGTTAGAAGAGGCTATATTAATATTAAGCAGAATTTAATTATTTTTCTTAGTTTTCCATTAAATTACAAGAGTTAAGCTTATTTTAATGTTTCTAAACATTATATAAAAGTATGAAATCAATGGGAATAAGGAGATTACTTATTTTAAATTCAAATTAAATTAAATATAGTATTTTTATTATTATTAAATATTTGGTTGCTTTTAGTTTTATTAACTTAGTACAATATATATATATATATATATAGGGGGGCCTTCGTAAATTAAAAAGCAACCAAATTAATTGTGTGATTTGAGTTAAATTTTATTCCTAATTAAAGGCTATTACTAACAGCTATAAATGGCGACCCCCCTTAAAAAGTAATCTAATCCAGGATGATAAGAAATACACGACCAATACTAATGGCTTCCAGTAGTGACAACATTGGCACAGTAATATCAGCAGGGACCCCACCAGGCATGGAAGTAGGGGAAGAGTACAGTGGAGACATAGACGTATGTACCTTCGATTATCACACCGTTGCAAGCATCAACATCGCATGGCTTCCATAGAGCACCAGTGGCTTTGTAGAGCACAATGATAAAGTGACCATCTCTTGCAAGACGACAATGCTTGTGACCCTTTGGGCAGTTGGAAGATTAGTGTTTGCGTATGTCAAGTAGTCCTTGGTGCATTGTGAGTTAGATGAGCATGATGTGACAACTCCATATGCGATGAGACTGTTAGTATAAGCGCAGGAACTGAATGAGCAGTAGTGATAGAAAGTCTAATATTCGCTGCTTCCTAAACATTGATAAACTTCTGCTCTCTTGGCATGCGAGCCTGCTCCCATTGGTGCGAAGAAGTCGTATTAGAGCTCTGAAGAGCCAGAGTGGGTGGGAACCTCATTGGTTGAGACGCCAACGAGTGCAGCGCGCACGGTATACTACTCTAAGATTCCTCTTCTCCCCCATTAGTAAGAGCACTCCATCTTAATTGAATTCCATAGTATAGTGGAGGAATCCGCAATAGCGTCCAGCACAGCAAGATAGAGGAAAAGACTCTGGGCAGAGAGGAAAAGGCTAGTAGGCTTGGGAGATTCGCAGGTTTAAGATTAATTTGATCAAGCATCATAGTTACCATTACCAAGGAAATGTGCCCAAAGCGCTCGCTCAATGCCATAGGGTGGTCCGCAAAATAAAGATGTTCAATTATCTCGGCCTCTAGGGTAGATGTCTGAGTCGGAGACTCCATTTCCGTAAAATAAAACATGGAGAATCGCGTGGTGCCACTGCCAACCCCTCAACAGGAAAATTTTTTTTTGCTCTCGTTTGCAATACTGTTTTGCGAAAAACCCCTGATACCTAATTTTGCAACCTGCTTTATCTGAGATGATGTGTATGGTGTTGATATGTAAGGCGGGGCAGGAAACTTCATAAACGAGCCATTAAATGACATTTGCAAGGGTGACATGATTATCTCAAACGAGTGCAGGGTTCTTGATTCAAATCTCTGCACCATGCACAAGGGTGAAGATGGGTTCACCTCAGAACATGGAACTACATTCAACTGCAATGATAAATGCCACGCCTAATCACATGGTTCAACAATGAATTCAGAGACCCATAAAACCCTATTGCTCTTACCACCTCCCCATACTGTGCCTCTAATCACTGGAAGCAAGTTGTGTTCTAGATGAATCGTGAGCTCACCATTAGTAAAGGAGAGGTCCTCAGAGGTTCGATTGCTGCAAGAAAGAGCATGGCTAGCTTCAGAGAAATCGATGTTAAAATTAGCTATCACTTCGAAGGATCACAGTGCTCAGAGAATTTCACTCAATTATACAGAGTCAAGTGAAGAAACATTTACAGACAAGAGTATTTATATGAATGTATATTTGCATCGTTTTTAATTAATCTCCCTATTCTTCAAATTCTTTTAAATTTTTTAAATTTTAAGAAATATAGTTTTATTATATACTTAATAAATAAATATATAATTTCATTAATCAAAACCATAAAACTCATTATAATGCTGAGTTATTGAAAGCTTATTGTGCTATGGAATACTGTTGTGAGTATCCCTTTTAGTCAGGATCATCATCTAATAACATATGATTAATTATCGGTAAAACTTTGAGAAGTTGAAATTTAACTATAATTAGGTTTAGTTCATTATCTTTTAGAGTTAAGAGTTCGGTTCTTGATTTAAAAAGGAAGTTCTATTTCTATGTTTTGTAATTTTTCAAAGTCTAAATCTTTAAATTTATGAAAATTAATGATTTCCTCATAACTATTTTATAAGATTCAATTAATAAATTATATGAGAAATAATGTCGTCTTTATAACCAAGCTTAAATTGATCTCTATCAAGCAACTATAACATAAATTTAGACTTTTAATTTAACTTTACTTTTGATATCAAATATAAAAACTCTTCACTGATAAAATCTTATCCTCACTATCAATGAATATAAATGAGCTATACCTAATAAGCATGCCAAGTTAATGATATTTTTTATATAAGTAAAGTGATATCCCTGTTGTTATCTCATAGACCAAAAATCCAAAGGCCACCATTTCCCTGCAAACTATGCCCCTTTATATCTTATAATTGGGAGCTAAATACTCTGCTGTTCAACAAAATGAATAAGCCAGGTCTGTGTTTTCTTACAAAAATTTTGATAAACTCAAATCATCCAAAAACATATTCCCTGATTCATCTATCAATGCATTTTCCGGATTGAGATCTCTGTGATTGATTTTATTTGTTTCTAAGAACTTGAGAGAACAAGCTATTTAAGCTGTAAAACATGATAATCTCCTCTGGGAATTTTATATTAGGAAATCAGTAGTCATGTAAGTTTTCATTACTTCCGTATTTCAGGAAGAAATAAACTCTGCTCTCATTTTTGAATATATACAAACAAAAATTCTCAACACAAATGGATGTATTGATAGAAATAAAATATCATTCTCATTTTTTGGGGTTTTAAGTTGAATTTTTTCTATCAAAATACCCTCTTTTTATTGAGCGAAATTATAAATAATATGTAAGAAAATTACATATATTTTCACTTTATAGCTAGGTGATATTAATTTTTGAATATATAATTGAGGCTTATAATCAATATAAAATAATTAAAATTCGCTAATTAGTTTAAGCCATTTTTTCTCAGAATTTTAATGTATATTGTTTATTTACATCTCTTCTGTGACTTGTATTCCTATAATTTAATTATATATAAACTGGGATTAATAAGCTTTACTTGTTTTGTTTATTAATGACATGAAATATACTTATCCAAATTATCCTTTATCAATAACCTATTTTATTTTGAAGTCTTCAAGTTTAAATTTCTAGTCTCGATTTGCTTAAGAGAAATACTGTATGCCATGGCATGCAAATTTTTATGTTTGATAGGCTAACTGTGCTTAAGTGAAGGTTTAGTTTAGTAATCTATTATAAATAATATTGAAAAAAAATATTAAATTTTATATTAAGTTTTTTAAAAATTAGACCTTTGATTGCGTTGTTAATCTTTTCACTACATTTCATAATATTTTTGAATCTTTTCTATAGATTTTGCTGAGAACTATAAGTTACCTTCTCTGCTATTGAATAGCTTTCAGTTTTATTATAGGATTTTTAGGTGAAAAATTAGATTTTGGTGGTGAGCCTTATTCTTCTATTATTTAATTGTTAATAATAGTGGTAGTTTTAAATTGACTTAATATCCTACTAGAGTGAATAAATAATAGAGACTACTTATAAATTAAGATAGAACCGATTCTATTTTTTTTTTTATTTATTCAGTAGTTTTTATACTTTTAATATTGTTGTCTAATTTTTCTCATGACTTGATTTAATGTTATAGAGTGATATGTTAATTTACTGAAAAGAACTTATCTATTTATCATCTAAAAATATTCATAGGAAAATATAAAATTTTTGGTTGTGCATAACAACAAAGTCTACCATATTTTAAGTAATGAAATAAATGATTAATAAAGTTATATCTCTAAAAGTAAGCATAAATCTCTTTTCTAGTTTATAATTCGGATTGTTTATGTTTTTTTATTAATGTATGTGTCTTATTCTGAAATTTATTATCTTATTTTTCTTATTTAAAGCTTCTTTTTATATTATGAGATATATTTTTTTAAAAATAGTTTAAAATATGAAGATATGATTAGTTTTTATTTAGTGAGGCAAATATCTTTAAAATTATTATATACTGAAGGATTAACTAAAAATATAAAGTTATTTATATTTATTTTTAATATATATATTTCATCTTAACAACATCATAATTTTTAAACAATGTGACTTAAAAATATCCTCATTATTTATAGGAATATGGTGTCCATCTCATTTTACCCAGTTATCTTATATATTATCTTAGACTCTAATGTTGCTGTTAAGCTTAATACTTAATATATTTTCAATATCTTTATTAATAACATAAAGGATTGATTTAACCAATTCTACTTGGCAAATCATTACTTTAATAAATATATTGCCATCGATTTATCCTTTTTTGATAATTGCCTCGATCTAATAACCCCTCATTGATACATACATATTTCAGCCTCTTGAATTCCTTTAAGTCAATCTCATTTAGCTCGTGATTTAAAAGATCATCGCAATAATTGTGAATTATGCTTTATAAATTATTATTAAGTTTTTTTTTAGCATGTAAAAGAAATACTACTTAGTTAAGTTATCACTGAAAAATTGGCTAATTATATTTATTATTAAGTATAAGTGAAGATATAATATTTAAAGAAAGTAATAGAACATCTGGCTAAATTTTCAATAAACTGAAAAAGAATGCCAAAATTATTCAATTAAAATGTTATAGAAATGTGTATAGATTATATGTAAATCTGAGGAGATATAAAATAAATCAAATCTCAACACTATCCATAACTATTATCGTTTATAAATTTAATTGATAATTCTGTCACTTTTTTAAATATATCTGAATATGTTAGTGCCATTATTCACTATATTTCTTTTGCAGGAAGATAAGAATATAATTTGTATATATTTCTTTTGTAATTTACAGATTTATTGAATTAACAGCAGCAACATCAGCAAAGACAATTTCTTTTTTATATTACAAAAACTAATTAATTGAATTTTATCAAATTCAATTAAAGATATGATATTATGATTCAGAGCTTAGACTTAATACTTTGCTATTAATAAATTTGTCATCTAATGGAACTTGTTTTAAAAGTGGAATTATTCAGTTTGATAATTATGTAGTAATATACCTTAGTGATACTTTAATTCTGGTGGAATACTAAAGGTAATTTAATATATTATCAATACAATAGACTTTGTTGAAAACAATCAGATTTATCAATAATGTCTTTCAATGGCTGATTTATTATATAAGTTAGCATTAATATAGTGAATCTTAATAATAAAATTATTTCAGCACTTTAGTAATGTCTATTCTTAAATTGATTAATATACTTATTTGACATGGAACCAATAATATATCAAATGATATTGACAAATGTGAATGACCTTCGCAAAAAGGATTTTAGAGCGAAATCCCATTGTGAATTGTCTTAAAAACTTATCAATTATTCTAAACTATTGTTAATAATTATTACTAATTACTTAATTCATAAATATTTTTTGAGTGTATTAAAATGCCAGACATCTCAAAATTTAATAGATTCTACATACACCATAATTCTTTACATTAAAATAATTATGAATAAAAAGTAAGCAAAAGTTATTGATTATTAAATAATTTAGGATAATTGCTTATAATTTCAACTGAATGTATGAAAAAAACTGAGGATTCTTTTCTCTTATTATTTTTATTAAATCATTTCTAGTTAATTGATAATATATTTCTGAGCACTTTAAAAATTCTTTTGTGCCCTGAGACGCTACAACAAATTTAATAGTTTATTCTATATAGTAAAAAGACATTATTTTGAGTACACTACTCTAATAAATTCTATATAAGATTGCCCATTTTATTCATGATTTCTAGAATATAATTAGAAGCAGTAATTAAGAACAGGGGAATGAAAAGCTTTGGTTTTAAAGAAAGTATAATATAATTACAGTCTCAATAAATATCTAAAAGTGAATTATATTTAATAGTATTTCGATTAAATAACTTATAAACATACTAATGCTATTTGTTTTAAAAAATAAAGAAATAGTATAGAACATTAGATAATTATATCAATTTCTTTATATACTTGTGTCAAACTATTATTAAACTATAATATTCTGCAATATTGCATTTCTAATTAAAGCAATAAATTAATAAATAATTTAAATTTAATAAAACATATGAAAATAAAGTGAAAGAGAAAATTAAATACTTACTTTAAGAGAATATATATATATATATATATATATATAAGAAAAATATTAGTATTGGTCATAACTTTTTAATAATTTTATTGATCTTATGGTAGGCTGCTCTTGAGTCCTCTGGTGTCTTCCTAGGATCGTTGTCCTTCAACATGTTGGCCATCTTCAATTGACTTCACTTTCGTATCGGCATTAAAACCCGGCGCGAGTGAGCATAGAGAGGATTCTCTTGAACGATTAGGCAAATGTGGGCGGAATGAATGGATTGTCCTCAAACATCTTGTAGACCTAGCTGAAGAGCTGACTCTTGATCTCGACCAGTGTGTTTTGAAACATCGCCTCCACCCTGTTCACTCTAACTTCGAGAACGCCCAACTCGTCTATGTGTGCCTGTTCATTATCTTCCTCAATATTTTTTATGAAATGGGCCAGCTTGGTTCTAGGGTTTCGGAGAACCAACCAGGAATAGGCAGCAATCAAACAATCATTGTCTGCTCCTGGAGGCAACACTTATTGCTGAATATTATCCATAATAGGAAGTAATGGAAGTTTCAAGATAGTTTAACATGCTGCGCCATTTTCTACAACTTGTATTCTGTCTCAATCATCAATTGCCGTCTGGGAATTCTAGATGTTTTCAATCTATCCTCTCTGTAACTCAATCACATTTTATTACTTCTTTAACCTTCCATTGAATATGCTGTCCCAAAAAGCCGTGCGTTTGTCCACCTCCATTCCGTTGCTGCTCTTATGCCGAGCAACTGATCTGCTATAAGTTTCTTGGAGTGCTGATATGTATTAAAAGGTAGGCAGATCTATACTATTTATTATCTTGATTTTGAAGGTTGGCTCTTTAATCATTTCCCACAATCAAAACCCCAAAACCCTTTCAGTAGTTTGATTGAGTTTTTGATTGATAAAAGTAGACTATTAGTGCATTCTTTATT
>ARYC01006643.1:0-30598 GCA_000711775.1 Oxytricha trifallax
CCCTGCGCCAGCTGCGCACTGACAAGGACCTTGGCCTGAAGAAGATCGTGCTGCTCATGGACAACGCAGTCAATCACAAGTACTCTGAAGTGTTGGAGACTGCCAGGAAGTTGAAGGTGACAGTGCTATTCAATGCCGAGTACTCACCCTGGCTCAACCCAATCGAGCAGCTGTTCTCATACATCAAGAGGCACCTCAGGCAGGAGCAGGCAGACAGCAAGTAAGTGTAGTAATCATAACCCCTTATAGGATTCACTTGGTTAAGAGACTCTCCCAGATCCTGAAGGCCATGATCAAGAGTGATGTCAACAAGCTCTGGGCGTTCAGCGTCAAGCAGTGGTGCACCACCATCAGACATGGGTTCGTCTGAGTAAACCATCAATGACGATGAAAGGAGTTGTAGGTGCCCTGGCACCAATCAAGACAAGCATCATTAGCAGTTGAACAGTTAAATTAATTGATTAAAACTTCCCTATTATAAATCACGCTTTTAAGTTTAAGTTTAAACTAATCAATCGTCAAACTACCAAAACCTCTCTCACCTCCGCGCATTGCTCAGGTCAAGTCCACCAATACACCAACGATGGTCCAACTGCTTGAGCTACCAATGATGGCACCGATGGTTCAAGGATGGAGCAATAGATTTTAGGATCTAGTAGATGAGAATGGATTGCTGGATGGCCTCAACTCAAGCCTATCGACGACGAATCGACATGAAGTGGGCATGCCAGATCAACGCCAATTGACGGTGTCAAACGATCATGTTAATCATCGGATTCCTGTCAAACATTAAAATCAAGTGCTTGGTTGTTCAAGAAAAAATTGGGGTTTATATTAAGGTGCTGAACACAAAAATCATCATAATTTGTAGTAATACACATTCGATCAACACAATGGTTCCTATAATTTGGTCATAATTAAATATTTATTTTATGTCTCAGATTTCCTATTTTTACGTATTTTATCATAATAGTTTATGTTATTGAAAATTACCTGAATTTTAAGTCTTAGATTCTTCTGATTCTTAGGAGGAGTTTGACTGGGAATATCTTCATGACAAAGAAGAAGATTCCATATTTTAAGTTTAAGAAATTACTTAATTAAAAGTTTATATTAAATAGATTTAAATAAGATATTAAAATAAGTTTTGAAATTGTGGTAAATAAATTATAATCAAACCCAGAAAGCCCTAAGAACATAAAGTTTATGTCCCCTATTTGTCCCCAGGGGACATCCCTACTTTTCAATCTAGGGGTTCTTGGGTTTTAACTATGAAAATTCTCAACTTCAAAGAATGTCAATGTCAAATATACTTTGATAAAATGATATACTTTGTTTTGAAAAAAAGGATTATAGAACAAAATAAATGTTTTGTTTATTCTCATACATAAACTTTTTTTGTTGAAATATTTATGTTCATAAATGATATTGAGTTAAATTACTTTAGACAAGGCCTAATCTAAAAAGTAAAGTATAACCAATCAAATTTATTCATTTATAGTATAAGCGAATTAATTTAATAGACTTAAACTTTTCATTCTAAATCAAAATATTTAAGTCCTAACTATTTTTAATTAAATTCATATTAAATAGATAACAAAGCTTATGGAAAGTAACAGGAATTTTGTAAACATAAACATTAAGTAGCTGGAGGGACATCTGAATACCAAACAAGACTGGTGGTGCCACTTCAAATATTCATGTAATTTTCCTAACTTAAATACTTTAGTGGGATATCACATGCCTAGTTTTAAAAAGACTACTATGAGGTTCATTAAAGATGTATTGAGTTGCAAGAAATAGCTCATAAAATCTGCAGACATAATTTATGTCAATGTCCCTAACTTCCCAGAGCTCTCTGTAGCAAACATTTATGACTTAATTAAAAATGAGGAAGCTGTAAACAAATACCTAGGAATTTACGAAGTCATAAAGGAGCTACCTGACAAGCACTTCTTCTTTGGAATATTAGGTACACTAAAGAATGAGTTCATTACCTAGCTTGTCCAGAACCAGCAGAATCTTAGATATACAGGCTAAGCTGATGAAGAATAGAAAGAAACTATTCAAATAAATGAAGAATTACTCAAAGAAATCCAATCTATTTCCAGATACTCCAGTAAGTTTTAAATACATAAATTTATATATGCTTTATTTTAGAAAAGAAAGGAAAGGCCTTATCGATGCTAAAGATCAGTTCTCAGGGAGAAAATAGAACAAAAAACGAAAAAGATTTGAGATTGTTTCAGAATTACAGCAGCCGATGTAAATTCAGCAGCATAATTAAAATTTTATGCACATAAACAATGACTCGCAAATTATGAAAAGCCCACCTAGCAAAAGAATGCAATTTAACATGTGACATAAAATAATTTTTTAACATAAACTTTAAGTCAATTAATTATTTATGTCTTAAGTATTAAAGAACGCATCAAATCTAAGCACCTTCTTTCACTGTTTTTACAATCACTTGTTTGAATTTATTAATAGATTTTTCCACAAAGAAATAGTTTGTCTTATTGTTGATCCTGAAATCATTTTGACATAAAGTTTATGTATAGTCTTTCTTTACCCTTGAAAAGACCATTCCTATGCAATTATACTTTGATGAATAAGGGCTATTGAACATCAACCTCCAACCATTTTCCAAAACCTACTCTTACAACAACTTTGAATGGTGAGCTCTTAAGTTATCTAGAAATTTGTTAATTGCTTTCCCTCATACCTATCTTTCAATTTATCAATTAAAAGTTGCAAGTCTGGTAACTTAATAGATTTCTTCTTTATGATAAATTGCTCTAGCCCGAACTTCCCACTAATGATAACAGCAGCTGCTAGTGTATCAACACAAAGTCCCTCTTTATTTAGAACTTTATTTTCATACTTTCTTGCCCATGATTTTATGTTTACACTATGCGCCTTGAAAATTGTCTCATCGAGATAAACTATGTTTTCTTCTTTTTCAGACATTTTTATTAATTAAGGGTATGTCTGTCACTAAATATCCAAAATGTTTTACTTCTTTTTTTCAGTTAAGAAATAGTCTGTCCTAGTGCTCTTGAAACTTATTCCATGGACTTTGTATAATCTATGAAGTTGTTGCTTAGTTATTTTCTTTTCCGGAAAAGTTCTATGAAAAAAAAGAGCACGCTTTTACAATGATAAATGCTTCTAAGCTTATAGTGTATTCCTTGAAACCAAGTACTCCGAATCATGTTGATCAAGTTTAGCTTTTTCTTATTGTTGTTTGTTTTCTTAAATAAACGAGGTTTTAATTCACTTTATTATCCTATTGATTAAACTTTCTTTAAATCCTGTTATTTTTGTTATCTCTTTAATTTTCATAAATAACTTAGATTATTTGCTATATTCTTCTTTCCCAAACCTTAAGAGTTTTATAAGCTTTATATTGACTTCCGAAAATTAATTTTTGTACTTCAATATTAAATTTTTTATTCAATATATTAATTAATACAACCAACCTAAATTCTCATATATTTGATAATTATTATTAATGATGCTTTTATACTAGATTTAAAAGAAAAAATATTAGATAAAATATTTTTGACTTTTGTTTTAAATAATTGAAAGTTATTTTTTCAAAATTTAATCAAAATATTTTCATGCTTTTATTATTTAATGAAATAAAAAATGGTGGATTTGAATATGTTTCTAAATTTATTAAACTTTGTATATTCGTTTTTCAAGATTAAAAATTCTCAAGAATATTTATATATTTCAGATTTCAACTTCTTTTTAAATAATTTTTATTTAATATAATTTTTTACATTTATAAATTGAATATGTCTGAGATAATTAAAAGGCAATCAAAGTAAGAATAAAAATAGCATAATAGTGATGCTACATAGTAATAAAAAAGTGGAAGGCTAAAAATTATCAAATTTGAATTAATAATCATTTTATTTATCAATTAAGTGAATCAAAATATTTTATATATTAAGGATGACTAATTTGCAAAAATAAAAAAAGCAAAATAATTAAAGCACGAAGAAATTGTTTCAGCAAGTTTCATACTTAAATTTAGAGAAATATCAAAACATTCAAAATAAGTAAAAATTGTACATATGTCCGATATAAGGATGTGTATCAGAACATTTCCACAGAAGGAAGAAATTGTAAGATAATGATTAAAATGCCCACTCAAAGCCAAAGTAACACACAAGAGTAAAAAAAGGCAATAATAATTACCAATGCCCACTATGCAATTTAATATTAGATTCCTCATATTTTTGCGCAAACATTAAGGGTTAGATAAAGAAAAATAATACTATTAATTAATAAACTTAATTGCAATAGTCATAGCTTGATCAATTTAAGAAATTATAAAATTTAATTGATTGGAATCGCATTTAATAGAACTAATGAATGATTACTCTAAAAAGGCAGATTCGATTGAATTATTATTTCCTTCAATCCATAAGATTTCAAACTTATTAGTCATTGAATTTATGAAGATGAATAAAACAATACAATAAAATGGCAATCAAATTTAGAATTTAATTATAAAAAGTATCAAGGGCCCAAAATATAAATAAATATTTTTAAAAAATCACTGCATTCAATTTCAATTTGATGTTTATATATATATTAAGTAGAGAGTGATTAGGAATCTAAAATGTAAAATAGCGAGAATTCAAAGATTTGCATATTTTGAAACTCATCAAGCAATAAAACTTGTATGACTGCATTTTACTTTAAAAAAGTTTTTATTTTAAAATACAATTTCACTTGAACAAAAAACACTTGCAATTAAATTATTTACAGCACTAAATGATCTGCATGATATAGGATTCATTCTTAATAATTTGAACTCCTCCAATATTTTAGCGACAAGAGAAATTTTAAAGAATTGTAATTTAAAGGATACAAATTTGCTAAATTATTATTATTCTTATGGCATGATATTGCTTGAACTATGCTTTTAATAAAAGGGATTTTAGAGTAAGTTTAAAGATACCATTTATTGTCTAAATAAAAACAACAACAAATAATAACATGAGAAAGTAGTAGGCTACAATAGTAAGGGCTTGAAATAGATTTAGCCAAAATCTCTATGAATTGAGTGAATATATAAATTTAAGATCAACATTTTTTGATAATCATTTTGGATATAGATGCTTTAAATGTCGACCAACTCTATTTCAATTTCTAACGTTGTGAGAAAGTTTCTTAAAGGCAGCATCACCGATCAATTGCTTCAAGTCCTCCAGGCTCTCAATTACATCATGCTCTTTTTAGGCATCTGACATCGCCTCTAGAAGAACTTTGCTGAATCGTTTTTTATATATGAGAACTACTAGCTGCTCAAGCTTGTCGAGCTTCTCAATTGACATCTATTTCATCTTATGTAAAATCTGTTACTTTGGCAGCGTGGATATAGGAAAATATTTTGATTTCAATGCTCCCATACTTCGCGAACTCCTGCCTCTCATTTATAGATATTGACTCTCTGAATCGATGTCGCATGCTATTAGTACTTAGGCATCATTTCTGAATCTAGTGTTGTAACCATAACTCTCATCATGCCCAAGAATTAATATCCCATTTTACCACGATTGAATTTCCTCTAGAGATGATTGCGAAATACTCATTTTTACTTTAATTTTATCCATTTGGGTTATCATGTTTTTTACTGTGAGTTTCTCATGCTCATTGCAGAAGATTATTATTAGAACAGAGAGGCTCAATTCTTCTATCACTTTCTTTACTTATGTCCATCTCTCTTCTTCACTTGAGCAAATTATTATTTCCCCACCTTAATCTTGGCTCAGTTCATTTAATAGTTCGTATTGGCTTTTGAACTTCAAAATTTTTGGTTGAATACAAACTTGCGCTAGCACTCTTTGAATCCCAGAGTCGCAGGTAGCGCTGAACATGTATGACTTACTTAATCCTAAATCCCACAGACCATAAATCTTGTCATCATGATGGACAAAAGGATGCTTCCATGCAATTCGATCAAATTCATCTATGATTAGAATATCATAAGACCTCTTAGTTTTGTAAAAATTGTCAATAGTTTCTATTTGCAGCTAAATTCCTAGAGGTTGAAGAAATCTCTGTGTTTGCAGTTTCAGGATTTAATCCGGAACTATTATTAGAACTTTCTTGCCGTGTTGAATCCAATAACAAGTCAAAAGTCCTTAGACCCAAGTTTTACCAGATGCAGTAGGCATCTAAATCTATATGCTACTCTATGTCTGGCTCAAAGTTATTGCAGCTATTGTTGATTGATAGACTGAGTGCGTGTAGTCTTGACACGTTTCCTCCATTTATTGTGAGCATCTGTAAAGTTCATCGATAGGGACTAAATTATCAGCAATTGAAGTTTTCAAAAATTCCTACCAAACTTCCTAACTTTTGCGCTCAATATCTGATTAGTGTTTTGTATTTTAAGAACAAGATTGCAGCTTGCTTAGTTGGCTCATCTATGAAGTCTCATCCTAACTAAAGATTTACTCTAACTAATCAAGCTCAAAGTCTTTGACAGTCTAAAGTATCACAACTAGGCGCTCCAATTGTAGGTTGATGTGCGAACGCTTGGAGAGCATCGACAAAAGTATCCTCCTCTATGAAAATATAGCTATGAGCTCGCTTAGCATGCTGGAGGGATCCTGATTTACCTTTGAAATTGAAATCATAGCAATCAGGTCCTCTCTATAAAGTTTATTGACTTTTTTAATTGCTGGGATGAAGTCATGATAGAGAAAATTTTCTTTGAATTTCACTATCAGCCCAGCTTCGTTTTCATTGAAACCATTCTTTAAAAGGAATTGTTGAAAGATGTTTATGCTCTCAGGTGAGGTTATGGTTTTTAATGATGATAGTGAGTTTAGTTCTAACAATAAACCAACTAATCCCATGGTCATTGGCTAGTTGCCATCCTTAAGGTGTCTTTTTATTGAAGATGCCATAATGCACAATAAAGTTTTCTCTGGCTCATCAAATATTTGAGTATCAACGCTGTATTTTAAATTTGGGAAGAGCGTGTGAATGAGGGTCTGGCCCTCTAATGGCAATTCTTTTATGATAGAAGAAGCTGCCAAGTGAAACTTAAGAATCTAGGATTAGGTGTAATTTTTAAGCTCCTTTTCGATTAGCTGGATCTCTCTAGTCTTGAACAGCTCAATTATATATTTTTGTTAATGGTAAAGCTAAGCCTCCACACTATTATTGTAGAATTCATTATCTGAGATGAGACACTAATTCAACTTTTAGATTAGTTTGAGCTGAAATCCCTCATCAAGATCAGCAAAGTGCTGGATGGTGAAGTGCGATAGTTTAGTAACGTCAGCTAAAGATTAATTGGGTTATTGAGAGTTCTCGTTCGAGGATTTGGTTTTAGGCTTCGTGTAACCTTTGTCAATCAGTGCTTACAATTCTAAAGTTGATCCTCTTTTTTGGAGATGTGATTCTTCCTTAATCTTTCATCCAAGCAAAGCTCTTTTTAAAGATTATCTCTTCACTCGGATAAAGTTTTTCACAAGATCAAAATCTAGTTCACTTAAGGGATACTCAAGTAGCCTTGGATGATCTTGAATGTCCTTGTAAGTTTTTTGAAAGTTATTGGTTATCACACAAAGAGTTCTTTTAGACTCAGAACACAGGTCCTTGGCCTGTGATTGATCATAATACTTTTTGAACTCAGCGTAGGATTGTTTACTTCTCGTCGAATCTTCCTTGAATCGAGATTTCTAGTCTCTTTTATTTAGATCTGCCGATGGCATTTACTTTACAGAGTGCACAGACTTGGTTGATGATAATTTTGATTGAAAACGAGAATCATCGCTATCGTAGAGAGAACTTTGAGAGGCGCTCATTTTAAAATTGTGAATCTGTGATTTTTTAAAACTTAATAATTTTAAACTGAAATTGCTTAATTTAAATTTTAAGCATCGGAATCGAATGTGATAATATAATGGGGAGGGGTCAATCAAAAAAATGACCACAAATTTTTTTCCAAAAAAAATCACAAAATCCTGTAAAAAGTGTGATTAATCACAGAAAAACGATAAAAATCACAAAAAATCACAAAAAAAAATCACAGCAAAAATTTCATTTTTTGGGGGAAAAAATCACAGAGGCCCCCTACTTTTTTGGAAAATTTATACTCACAAAGATCATTTCACAATCACAATAATCATTACGACTAAACTCGCTGTTTTTCTTATAGTTAATGTGAGTAATATTATTTTATTTTTAATTGGCTACAGGGAATATCATTTATGGAGACAATTTCTCAAAAAAGATCACACCAGCAATTTTAGATGAGTGACAGCCAAGCTGAGGAGAGCATCTTGAAGATCACACCTCACGAATTGGGAGGAAAGTTCAAGTCCAAAGTTTACCTCTACACCTATTTAACTGAGATTCGTAAAATTAACTACTCCTGACATTTATAGTTGGATACTACATGCCACCGATTGAGGGTATCAACAGGGAGTACCTCCGACTTATTTTTAAGGGAAGCAAGAGGCTTCTGAAAATGGATCAAATCAAGATGGTGAAGGTTCCTAAGTATGATGAACTTTCAGTAAGGCAGCTATATATGCAAGTGTGTGACGATTAAGAGCTGAGCATCTACCTACCTGATATGTCAGAAAAGTCCAAGCCTATTGACAGGCAATACTTCTTCAACGTACTCAATACAATCCAGCCCGATTATCTCTCGCACATCATCAACAAGTCAAGGTAGAGCAGGAACAGCGGTGATGGGTAAGGTTAAAAGAATGACTACATACTCATATATGACGATTGGTTCTCACAGCTAACCAGTCATCCTTTTATCTCAAGTATCTTATCCTACCTCTAACTTATTAATAATTAAAAAAATCGGGGAAAACGATGCAGCTCTTGAAAGCTTCTACTAAACTAATGAAAGCCAGGAAACCTAAACAGTCGCCTCCCAAAGTTTTGTCCCTTAAGTGATTCAGGGGAATAGAGCATGCCTCCGCTAGCAAAGGAACTAGACCAAGCGATGGATCTCGGCTCATGGAGATGAACACCACAATGTTTGAGTCTTAATACGACGCTGGCACAATGAACAACAATGCTATGAGATTTAACATATGAGCTTTAATTACCTTAATTTAAATTAACATCATAAATCAAACTTCTTCATATTTTTTCTTGCATATTTTGCATTTATCTTATAATTCCATCATCTATTCTGCAGAATACTTACTTCAAGACTCTTTTAGCATAAAATTTCTGGTCTTGTCCAACGATCTTCATCTTCATTCTCTTGAACTAGTTCTTGTGAACTGAAGAATAGTTCTCAATAGGGTTATATTTAGGAGAGTATGGTGGAGTAAAAATGAGAATGATGCCCAACTCCTCAGACAAGCGCTTTGATCTTTTTGCTGTGATGATCTCTTAAATTGTCAAGAACGACATCAAGTTTACTTGTGATATTTTATTCATACAATCCTATGATAAAATCATAGAACTTTTCAATGTCAACTGATCTATCATAAGTGTAGTATAGTTCTAAACCACTGTCAGGAGATACCCCCGCAACTACCGCTATGCTTTTCGTGAATTGTAGTTTGTCTTTCACAATAATATTCAGATGACGATTGCTGAACTCTTGCTTTAGATTAGTAGAGTAAGTGAACATCACCTCATCAACAAAAACTATTTTCCGTCCTTGTTGAAGAGCATTGGTGAGCTATGATTTCATCTCTAAGAATAGCCCATGTGTCTTAAGTTTTTAAACTGAGCTCATATACTTTCCCACACTTATAAACTTTCGCTTTATTCCTTTTTCTTAGTAAATTCGGGAAAGTTTGGAGGGAGAAATTTTTATCTCTGGGAACCTTCTGTGGAACATCACGCATCTCTCTGCAAGAGTCATTCCTGCCTGACTTTGTAGCGTGTTCTAGTTCGTTAGGAATTCAATGTTGTCTTGGGATAGCTTGCATTGGTTTCATATTTGTATATGTGCTTAGGCTTACGAACTTTAGAATCTACAGACTTTTTGAATTATAGAGCAAGGAATGCTAGTAAGCTCATGAATTAGTTTGAAACTTAAGTAGACTGGTGAGTCTTGAGTTGGATTCAAGCATTAAAACCTGAGAAACAGTATTAAGTCATGCACGTTGGTCAATGCACCTGGATGATTCAGCATTAGAAAGCTTTTGATAAAATTGATTGAGTGGGTTATTATTTTTGATTTCAAATTTAAAAGTGATTTTTTATTGATAATTGAAGTGTCATTATCAAACTCTGCCTTTATGTGGACCAATAAAAATATCCTGTCTAAATTGCCAAAGCTGCCTTTTATCAGGGTGTCAAAAGTTCACACTCCCTGATTAGAACTGTGAGGTTATAATCTTTTAATCGAGCATAGCTGAATCGCGAGCCAATCAAGGATAAAGCTTTTAGATTGAATAGGTTCTAAATTGAGATTGTATTAGGAGTTTAGCACTATTCTGAGCTTTTGTTAAACTACTTTGATAATCATCAGAAGCTTACATTTGAGGTAATATTGTTCATTGTTATCCTTATTCAATACTTTATGTTTCATTTGTTTTGGGACCTCATTTTCCCCCAGGGACCTCAATTTCCCCAGGGTCCTCAATTTCCTCAGGACCTCATTTTCCCCAGGGACCTAAATTTCCTCAGGACCTCAATTTCCTCAGGACCTCTTTTTCTACATGGACCTCAAAATCCCCAGGGACCTCATTTTCCTCAGGGACCCCAAATTCCCCAGGGACCTCAAAATCCTCAGTGCAGTCTTGGAACTTTGAGAATAGAAAGTTTAGATCATTCGAGATTGTTTAGTGCCAATTATGGAACTATAGGCTTCAATTGGGCAAAGACTCCACTAAAAAATATCAGCAAAATGCTTATAGCTGCTTTCCTTTTGATGCTCTAGCGTAATAGTGGCAGCTTCATGATAAAAATAGCTTACTATCTTTGACAATAATTGCATATTAAGATGCAAAACAAACAAATGTCAATGACAACAAGTGGGCGAGAAGACATCAAAATATTCAACGAAGCAAAAGCTCAATGAATATATTCTATAATGACAAGCTCTGCTTCTTTTAATATTTATAATAAGTAACTTGATTCTTTTAAGAAACACTTAGAATGAATGATAGAACGATTAGCTTGAGAGGATGTTTGATTCGTACAATAGTTCTCATATTCAATCAGGAGAGCGGGAAATTTGATTTGCATCATATGGGCTAAAATAACCAGGATAATTAGAGACTGGATTGTAAAGACAAGGCAGATAGGATAATATAAATTTAAAATGTTGATTATTATTTCAATTTCTTGAATTTCTTCAAATTTAGAGTAATTTGTAAGCTACGATTTGAAGATAACAATGTGGGAATACTAAAATAAGAGAACATTTTAAGCTGTGATAAAATCAGGTGGAATGAGAAGGCTATATTAGACAAACTAATAGTCATGAACCAAAAATATAAGAACAATTATTGTCTATCTTTATAATTAAACTGTAAAATATTATCGCTTTTAAATATAATTAACTATTTATAAGAATACATTTAATTTATATTTTATAATAAATTTGGTGAAATATTATGCTAAATTGATAATTAAAATTCAGTCTTTTTTATTATTAAACATGAATATTATTTAATTTAAAAGCTAAGTCGAAAATATTTTTTTTTAGTTAGCTCGTCATCAATCATAAATAAATTACAGACTTCATGAATAAAAAAAACTCTAAGATAGGAGGAAAACTAGGAGTTTTAAGAATATTGCGAATAAAGTTATGTAGATAATATAAATGGCAAGGCCATAGATACTCAAAATACCTGTCATAATAAATGGAGTGGTTGACTTGAAGGTAAACTTTGGATTAATGCAAACATCTGAAAGATCTGTGGACGATATCCTGTTAGCAGTACTAACTAGATTTCAAGCAGAGCTACTACCACCGTATACTAAATGCCAGTCCGTATTTTTCTAAGAACGAAGATTTGTAGAGGGATTTTTTAATAATATTTATAAAGATAACAAAATGTTCAAAATTGTCAATATTTGTTAAAATATTTAGATTTCTAATATTTGTAAATTGTAAATATTTTCTAATTAAGTTGCTCTTTTTACCTACTATTTTCCGTAGAATTCTTTTCATCTAATCCTTCTAGAATGATTAAAACGCTATATGTAAATCCACCAGGAACAATCTTCCTTTTTATGGCTCTTCCTTCTTAATTTTATATGTGTTCTAGCAGTATTACTAAGTCTAATAGGACTCCTATTTTTTTAAAAACCTGTTATAGTAGTTTCCATATTTAAACAACTCTTTAATGATTTATTGAATTAAGCTATGATAATTTTCTCTACAATTTTGCTTAAATGCGAATCATTAACTTTTATTCTGGCATCTGGAAGTTCTTGTTGCAGTATGCTTGGCTTTTTCTTAGTAGAATAAATCTCTCTTCCTTGATGTACTGCTGAATTGTTGCTGATTATAGCCATTCTCTGATTTCAGAATACATTTTAGAGATTTTTATCTGATTTTAATAAAACTATCCCATCAAATATATCTGAAGTTTTCGATTTGTTGACATGCATTCCTCGATACTTTATACCAATATCTTTTTCATCACAAATATTTTCTCCTTCTTGTTAGTTCGCAATAAATACATCTGTATTTTGTCCAGATTATGAATTTACATTCCTATTGTATTAAAAGAGTTAATTAAAAAACTCCAACATGTATTTTTTTTTGGAATCTCCCATTTTTACTATAACATCATTTATTGTAATTTATCTTATTGATTAAGATTATTTTTGACTTTTTTTTATCTTTTTAAAAGATAAAAAATCTTTCTAAGTAATTTTTGTCGAAGCAATATTCTAAGTCTCTGATTTCTACTTTCAATTGCATCTTTCTTTCTTGAAAGACAATTCATTAAATGTTTAATATGTGCTTGATTGCCCACTCTAGTGGCTGTTGGTAGTTGTTTTTACGCTTGAAATGTTTTCTCCATTTTATCTTCAAAAAGATTCTGTATGACTAGTCTAAGTCATCTGATGTGAAAGACTTCCAATATTCATAATTTGTTAATAGTGATCAATAACTAATCAACGAATAAAAAGAAATATAAAATACTCGAAAGCATGAGTTATGAATCTAAATTGCAAAGAGTTGAACTCTTGGAAAAACGTGCTGCCTCAATAAAGGGTAAAATAGAATACGAATAATGATGTGTGACATGCATTGGATAACAACTGAATAATATATCCTAACTTCAGGTCATAGAAAATGTTAAAACACGAATAACTATTGGGCTAAGTGGGAATTTAAAATCTATTTAATGCAATAAGTCGCTTGATTTTTGTCCCTGACTCATTTTCATGGGACAATTGAACTGTAAGTTGTCCTTAACAGGCTATCTGCTATTGCTCATTCTCCCTGCCTTCTATAATAAAGTGAAAATGATTCACTTATGAGGTATAAAAAGACTTCTTAGCTAATTAAAAGTATTAAAATGGCATATAATAATTAAAAGTTTTTTTTACTAATGGATGGTTAAATTTACTCATGATTGAAAATACTGGTTGTTGCAATTTATTATTTCATGACCCTAAATCGCAATTATCTTTTCTGTTTTACTATATATCTTTCTAACTCCTCCTCTAATTGATAAAGCTGTATATTCTCATATCAAAATCATGAAATTTTTATGTTTAACTTGTCCTAAATTATACCAAGAACGTTTTTTTTAGAATCACCTTCTATCATTCTATCAGGTAATATAATGTAATTATGGATAGTAAATAAAGAATCCCATGATTTCAATTGACATACTTAATTGTTAAAGTTTATTCTATTCTGACAATCTTCAAAAATTTAAATAATTATCTAAACCACTCCACCCTTATTTATGTAAATTATTTGTAACTACTTTGTAAAGGGTAGAATCTAAAGTCAAAATAAAATTAAACCTAACTTTTGATTATTTCTAGTCATTTACACAGCAATAACTTAAAACTAATTTGGATATGGATCTTCTACAATCTTATGCGAGGACATCTCTAATTTAAATTTGAAAAATCTGTACATGAATTTTATCAGTGATAAAAATGAAAACAATTTAAAATTCTAATCACATATTTTTTTCCTTATATATTTCTGCTGTATTAAATTGGAATTCGTAAATAACTTAGAAAAAAATAGTTTACTAGTAAGATTTTAAAAATGAAATCATAATATAAAACAATTTTAAAACAATAAGAATACTTATAATCCTGTTAGACAAAAAAAATAATATCATTTTTAAAACCAATAATTAATAAATATAAAATTGGTCAATGAATCAGGTAGCACACAATAATAAAAATAAATAAATATATAGATGGGATCTTTTTTAATTTAATGAATCTCATTTACTGATCAAAAGTTAATATAAATTGATTAAGCATTTACTAATTTAAGGGCTTTATTGTAATTTATGAATTTATAACTAAATTAAATTAATGTATTCTAAATACATTTAGGCCTAGGTTACACTCTCAAGATCCTTAAAATAAAAAAAGAATAGCTAAAAATTAATTATTATAATCAATTTAATACTAAGGTATTTTTTGCTTAGTATTTGCAGCCACATTTATTACTTAAAATATATAATATTGGTAGAATTATCTAATGAATATAACCAGTGCTCTTTACCACATACTGTGAGATACATATTAATGGAAGTAAGAGCATAAATTATACTATAGACTGGTTTGTTATTTCCCAGTATTAATTTCTATACAACATAAAATAATAATAATCTAATCAATATAAAAACTTACTTTCTCCGACTGAATAAATAAAAGCATGTTCATCTTTTTGGTAGTATTTAAATTAGACTGGATAATTATGTTTGATAATTAATGCTGAGCATTGATTATTAATTAAAAATGACGTTTTAGTTTTGGAGCATTTTTAAACCACTGATCGTTTAAAAATACTCTCTAAGTATGTGAAATATGTCTACCATTATGATGCATGAATATTTAACAGCTTTAAATGTTGAAAAATTTTTATTAAAATGCACTATACTCAGATACTTTATAAAGAGTAAGAGTGGAGTCAACGACTCTTATAATCTCATATTCATTGCTCTGAGGTGTCTTGATTATCAAAAGTCCGCGCATTCAATTCACAAATTATCGATTTCTAGACATTATAATTCATCGCTTGCGTATTATCTAACTAAATTCTTCCTAAAATGAGAAAGAATTATTGAAATATTTTTCAATTATCATCATAGTCAAGCTGCTCTGATTACTTTGTAAAATCCATGGTTTTCGAAGAAAGTATCATAATGAAGTCTAAGGTTCTATCATAGCTATGCGAACGAGTAAATCATCCAATTTTAAGTTTTTATTTATATTATATTTAATCATTAATTATATATCACAAATTATTAATTATGATCGCTTTCTTATATAAAATATCCTTTACTTGTTTTATAATCATAATACTTTTAATCATTCCTCTTAAAATTTAATCTTAAGTCTTACTTATAGTAATTTATGGTCTTTTAACCTTTGCTGACTTTCTTCCCATATGTTTATGTCAACATTAGTGTATATTTAGTACAATTAGTTTCCTTTGTATGAGTTCACAATCTTTCTGGAATGGACTCCTTCTAATATTCTTTGCTAAGTCTCTTGCTTAAATAAATATTTTATGAAAGTTGATCCCATAACAATTATTCTGTGAATATGAAATTTTAGTTTTGAAAATCTAATCAAAAATATAAATCTATATTGGGTCTCCTTCACCTCCTAGTTCAAATTTAGTAAATTTATACTGTGAAAATGTTTAGGGAAAATCCTCCCACATTTAATATTTTCTATGCAATGTATTAATTCAGTGTTTTATTGTCTTCTTCTAGAAAGTACCATTGTTTAACACCCTAACCACGCCATTTCTCTCCAATAGGTTTCTACAATATTTTTACTATTTAATCCAATTATTCTGTTTATTTAGTCCAAAAAGGTCTGAGCTTTTCCTTTAATTTCTATCAAAAATTCATATTGTTTCAATTTTTATTTAAGTTCTCTTATATTTTATTGAAAGATGTAAAGCTCAATTAATTGATCTGCCAACTATCTATTGTTTCTTTTTGTTTGTTCCCTTCTCTATTTACGTTAACTTTCTTTGAATCTCTTTGTTCTTTTATCCTATCCTTCAACTTATCTCTGATATTGATAAAAGTAAAGCTGACTGTCATTATCATATCGGATGCTGAACTTATTCAAGGTTTTAATATTGTAATGTTTGACTAAGTTCTATATATTGTTTTCTTGCTAAACTTCTGATATTTTTTTAGAACTTTCAAAATAGTCTTTCATCGTGCATTGACTATTTTTCTGGGTTGCATCTTCCTTTTAATGTATACTGGTAACATTCTCAGTTCTTAACCGATTAGTTATCGTTTATTTATTTTGTGCCCGCATTTTCCCACTTTTTTATTTTAAATTTAATTTAAATTATTTAATTTTTTTTTATCTAATATATGTTGAACGACGCGGATGACATGAAATGAAATTTTGTTAATTTAAATGCAGTGATGGAAGATAGAATGGGAAAATTTCAAAGATAAATATTGAGCTACTATTTATTCAGTCGTTTTAGAAATAAATTTTGAAGGCAAAACTTTCAGATGAAACTAATATTGAGTTACAGTAAAATAGTAAGGTAAGAAAATGCTTCTAAGAACCTTATGACATCTTTTATAATTTATAGCCCCTATTTATAGACATTCCCTCTTTTTTAATTCTGGCAAAAAAATTATTTGGCTAAGATATGTAAAGGATATAGCTTTAGCTTGCTAAATATAAATATATAAATTTAACTAAACCCCAACATTAGAATTATAGAAAGTTGAAATCCAATATATATTTTACTTTTCAAATTATTTAAAATTGTTCATACATAAATTAACTTTTATAAAACATCTAATTTCCTTCAAGTCCTTTCAATCATGATTGTAATTTCCTTCTATTTTTAAAATAAAATATATTATACTGCTTATAAATATAATATAGATATAAGGATTCAAATTCTTCCTTATAAAGTTTTTTGTTAATATAGAATATAATTATATATTTATATTCTGTATTTTTTAAGATTTATGAATAAGGAATATAACTTTTTTATAACCACAATTTATAAAATAAGTTGACGCTTAGAATAATGTTCTTAAAGTCTATTTAGATAAATATAGTCTATATAGAATTAGGAATATTATATTTATTAAATTATTATGAATCTTATAAATTTATATGAAACACAGAATTCCCTAATTAGATAAAAGATATAGAAATATTATGATGAGAATTGTGACTTAGACTTATTTTTACATATTAAGTGATACATTTTACTGCTATATTCTGTATCATACATATTTAATTAAAAATAATATATAAATGCTCTGAACAAAATAATAGATTGCAGCACGTTGCAAGTTGAGCTTTGGTTTGCAAAATACCTGCAATATTATTAATATTAAATGCCTAAAATGGCTTAATTTTAATAAAAAACAAAGAGTGATTTAACTTGATCAATTAATACAGATAATTATATATTAGAGATCTCTAATTAATATATAAATTCTTCTTTGAATTTCCTATGCTATAAGCGATTCACTTCTATTCCACTACTAAATTGATATCATTTTTTTTACTAATTTTTTATTTTTTTCGATTATTTTAACTTTTATTTATAAATTAATTGCTTACTTTAGTTGCATAAAGTTATTTTAATTTTTTTTGTAATTGATTTGATTGATTGTTAAAAGCTTTATTAACACTTATTACTATATATTATATGCTTATGTTTATATGTTTTAATTTTAATTGCTTTTTTATAGTTCTATATCAAAATTATTTTTGTAGAAATTTTTATTTAAATTTGTAAAATTTATTAATATTATGTTAATTATATTAATGTGAGTTAATGTTACCAAATTTGACGATATTCGGCTGATTCTATAATGAATTTTAATTTAACTGGACTTAACTGTTGGCAGTAATACTTCATTTCTTTCCTTAACCGAGTTAATTAACTTTCTTTTTGAATGCATAGTTTATCAAATTTAGAGTCTTTGCTTAAAGTCGAGATAACAAGATTCGTAGAAAAAAGAGGAAAATATGTGAAGCCAAATATTTATTTCAATTAGTTTTATATTTTTTATCGAATTTGTTCACAATCTTAAAATTTGGTCAGCTTTAACTATTACTAATTTGATTAAGATTATTTTAATAAATTTCCCAATTTCAAATGATATATTATTATATTAAGATAGAGAATTTAATTTCTTCAATTTTTAGATTTAATCTTGTAATATGTTATGGATTTAGGTCAATTAAATTTGTTATTTAATTAAGAATTACAAATCAAGTAATAAAAACTAAACCTTTTTATAAATTATATAATAATTATTATATTGATTATTTAAACATGTTTTTTAGGAAAATTTAATGAATTATTTACACTTTATTAAAGAGTTAATTTATTATATTTAAATAAATTTGATGTTTTTAATATATACATGAATGCAAATAAACTTTAAATATAAGATACAATGATAAGTGCAAACAATAATTTAATTTTAAATATATTGACTAAAACACAGTATATCTTAAATTATATACTCAAACGTATTCCCAATAATTACAATAATTATCAAAGAATCACAGTTTAATTATTTTTTGTAAGGAATTAAGAATTTATTTTAAAATAATTATAATATTAATTAAGATTTAGGCTTTTATTCCATTTATGGAAAGTTTTTAGAATCATAATTGTTAGGGAATTCTTTGTTTTGCAATTTTCACTATCAAATTATACACTCATCATTTTTTATTTATTAAGGAATTAGTAAGAAACATTACACTAAGTGTTAATGGTAAATCGTTTATGGCGATGGAAATTTAAAAATGAGATATCTATTATATAAAATTCAGTTTCACATATTAAATATGAATCACAAAATATTAAAAAAAGGCAATAGATTTTTTAGGAAAATTTATGAATGAATGACCAAAAGTCATAATGCATTTGCTGCTGTCCTTGATAATACTGGCAAAAAGAGTTCCCACCCCTCTCTCTTGAGTTGCTTGTCGTTCGCTGTATTAATATTTATTACATTAAGTCTATTTAATATTTTTGGGATATTATATTAAAAACCTAAATAAAATAACTCATTAGTTTTTAAATTATTTCAAAAACGTTTTTAAAAATAAAAATTGTGCTTAATTAAGTAGATTTCTAAGAAAATGTTTTATAATTAAATTAAAAATTAAAATATACTTAAAAAATTTTAATTATTCACTTAAAGTCAATTTTCATTTTTAATGAAGAGTTCTTCTCTTTAATAACTAAATAAATTTATTTTTAAAATTATAAATCTCTAAAATTGTAAAAAAATACAATTATTAAATTTGAATATTAAAATTGGGACTTTTATTTTTAATAATTTAACTTTTATAAAATTTAGAATATTCTTAATTAAATATTATTTATCTATTATTGATCCAACCAAGGTTGTTAGAAGTAAATATTAATGCATTGCTTCACTTATGCTTACCACTGATGTCTAATTAATAATTAAATTCTTTTATAAGAAAATAAGTAAGCATAAAATAAAAGATATAAATGAATTGAAGAGTGTCTGAAAGTGACTGCGATAAACTCCTTAACTTTTAATCGTTGGTATTTATCTAAATAATTAAATTATTTGTGGTTACTATTAAATAAATATATTTCTAATTTATTAAATAGAAAACATCATTAGAACCTTCCAAAGAAAAGGTCTTCATGTTTTGTTATATATTATAATTCGCCACAGGTAAGCTTATATTGTGAAATTAAATAATTGTTGATAGGCAAGGACATCAAGTTCGGAACTGAGGCCAGAGCTTTAATGCTTGAGGGTTGTGAAATGCTAGCTGATGCCGTCCAAGTCACTCTTGGACCAAGAGGTAGAAACGTTGTCCTCGACAGAACCTTCGGCACTCCTAAGATCACCAAGGATGGTGTCACCGTCGCCAAGTATAGTATAAACGAAGCCAGTCTTGTGAAATAAGTTGCAAGCAAGACTAACGACGAAGCTGGAGATGGTACTACCACTGCCACTATTCTCGCTAGAGCAATCTTCAAGGAGGGTTGCAAGTCAGTTGCAGCTGGAATGAACCCAATGGATCTTAGAAAGGGTATTATGATGGCTGTTGATGAAATCGTACTTGGACTTAAGGAACTATCTGTTCCCATTAAGGATAGACAAGATTATGAAAATGTAGCCACTATCTCAGCCAATAATAAATAAAATTGGAGGACTCATTTCAGGAATCAATTAAATTAAAAGCTCGGACCAAATGGCACCATCACTGTTGCCGATGGAAAGACCCTTGATACTCAAATTATAAATTTAGTAGAATACGTTGAGGGATTGAAATGGGATAGAGGATATATTTCACCATACTTCATCACTGATCAATTAAATCTCAAAGGTTGAATTCGAGAATTTAAAAATTTTACTACTCAAATTATAAGTAATTTTGTAAATTTATTTTTTATTTAAATTTAAATTAGAATATAATAGTCATTTAATTTATTATAAATTAAAATAAGTCAACCTTCTAATTTTAGTATAAAAGTTTATCATTAAATTTATGGTAAATTTTATTTATTAATTAACTGCGTTTGTAGATTAAATGATTTTTTTCTGATTATTACAAGTTAATATGCATGATTTCTAATATTATTATATACATTCTTGAAAATATAATTTTAATTCCTTGCCTTAATAGGATAAAATCATCATAATTGGCAATGAAGCCATAAAAATAATCATAAATTACTATTTCCATTTAATTTATATTTTGCTTAATAATATTGCTTGCAGATAAGAAGGTTAGCTCTAGTATGTTATTGCCTACTTAGAACACGCCATGCAAAGTGGCAGACCATTAGTGATCGTTGCTGAAGACGTTGAAAGCGAGGCTCTCGCCACTCTCGTTGTCAATAAATTAAGAGGAGGACTTAAGGTTGCTGCTGTTAAATCACCAGGTTTCGGAGATAACAGAAGAAACACCATGCAAGATATTGCCATCGCCACTGGTGGTCAATTCATCAGCGAGGAAATTGGACTCCAACTTGAAAATGCTGAAGTTTCAGTCATAATTATAATGAAATGCCAGAAAGGTCATTATCACCAAGGATGATACCATCATCATGGGTATTATAATTGGAACCAAAGAAGATGTTACCGAAAGAGTTGATACCATCAAGGAACAAATCGATGGTACCTCTTCAGAGTACGATAAGGAGAAGCTCCAAGAAAGACTTGGAAGACTTACTGGTGGTGTTGCCGTCATTAAGGTAGGTGGCTCATCAGAGGTTGAAGTTGGTGAACTCAAGGACAGAATCCAAGATGCACTCTGCGCTACCAGAGCTGATCAAATTATTCAATGAGGGTATTGTAAACTTATATAAATTGATAAAATAAACTATAACTCTAAATGGTATATTTACCAGGTGGTGGAACTGCTTTGTTATATGCCAGCAAGAGATTAGATTCCTTAAAGGGAGATAACTTCGATCAAGACATCGGTGTTAAGATCATTAAGCACGCTTGCAAGATTCCATGCAAGACCATCTGCTAAAACGCTGGATTCGAAGGTTCAATCGTTGTTGATTAAGAAGTATTTATTTTAATCTCAAGGAAACAGAGTTAGAGGTTTTGATGCAGCTAAAGGAGTTTACTGCGATTATAAATCAAGGCAAGACTGGTATTATTGATTCACTTGAATTGTTGTTAGAACTGCTCTCGTAGACGCATCAGGTGTTGCTTCACTCATAATAATTGTTAACTGATGCTATGGTTGTTGAACTACCAAAGCCAGACGGACCATCAGGCGGCATGGGCGGCATGGGTGGCATGGGAGGCATGGGAGGTATGATGTGAGTACCCCAGCAGCTTCTAATTTAAATATACTTAATGACACCTTAATACATCATAGTGAATTAATGTTTGTAGAATTCCTTAATGAAATATCTATCTAAGATTACTTTATTTATTTAATTTCACTGCATTCATTTTAATTTCATCTCATATTCCTGAATATCATTGAATATTTCTAGAAAAATCTAAATATCTTAAGAAATGCAAAACATCATTAAATATTATGATTTCGATATTAAGGTCTTCAACAAAGCAGACAAAGCGTTATGAATGCTACCAAGACCATGACTGTAGCTCCCCAATTCAACTTCGCCACAGAATTTATGAGTATAGTAATTATAGGGCACTTATAGTCGCCAAGGATATTGAATTCTCAAATAGATATCACAACATCGGTGCCAGTCTATGAATATCATGAAATAGAAAAGTATTCATTAAAAATTTATAAATTAAAAATAGAATATTTATTCTTATTTAAATTAATAATTTAATTACTTTTTGAATTACAATTTAATTAGTTCCAATTTTTTCTAACTATATTAAAAATCTAAAATGAGATATTTCATATTGTAGCTATTTTATATCCTTTTATTTATATTATTCAATTGTTATTTCTCTTAATTTATTAAAGAAATTGTTAATTTTATAATTTATTATTTAAGAAATAAGAAACTGTTATTTTATCTATTGATATTATATATATTTTTGAAATATCAATTAAAATCTATTAACTCAGCCAATGGAGACAAGAGAATTGGAGGATATAGAAAATTGCTTGAGACTGAAGTTGAATACGTTTAATAAATCTCTACATAAAACTGATCCAAAGACCTCAAAGTTTAGATATAAATTCACACCATCATCATGGGTGGATCAGGAACCATTTCAATTATATTGATTCATTAAGTTATAATTAATTAATTTATTAGAGCTGCTGCTGACGAGGGTATTAATATAATTCAATTTATGTCATAATTTCAGGAATCTTCGACAAGCTTGGAACAAAAATGTAGTAAATTTAAAATTCAAGAACGCTCTCATCTTGCTTTCAATCTATCAATTGAGTTAGTTAGCTCAGTTCAATCAATTCTCCACTACTTAGAACTAATATTAAAAATAATATATAATGTTAGTTTCAGTTCTCGGAAATGCCAAAGAATAATTACCATGTTGTTGATAAGCTATTAGAAGAAGGAAATAATAATTATGTTTTACTGCGATATGGTCAAGACTGGTATTATTTATTTTAATTCATTATTTAAATATATTATTGTTGAGTTTTGTTTCAGTAAATTTAAATGTTTGATATAAATATTTGTGAAGTTCTTAAAAATTAATAATATTCCAATAATCTTATGTATGTAAGTCTCCCTTAATTATTCACTTTTTCTTCACTACTGTGGGTTTACTTGTTTTTAATTGAATAAGTTTCTTAACCATAGCTGGAAGTGCAGTGAGACTGCTCTCCTTCACTTAAAATGTATACCCAGTTGTAATACATGGCTCTGTGTTTACTTCAATAACAGGAATATTTTACTTTGCTAGTGTTTTCATGACGATATGACTTGCGAAATTTGTTTGAAGTGCAGTGCCCACCACTATTAGCCCATCCAGTTTATCCTAAAGAAACGAAGATACTGTTTCACTACGATACCACTTCTCTGAGTAAGTTTCATCAAACAGCATTGTTGTAGATTTCATTACACCTCCGCATTAATAACAAATAGGCACTTTGTTTTTTCTTTCATCCGGATCCATTGGTGGCTCTGGACTGAGATATAGAGCGTCATTACACTCCTTGAAACACTTCATATACTTATTATTGCCATGTATTTCATGAACCTCATCTACAAATCCAAACTCATAAGTTCCCTCCTATTTTTTCATTAATTTCTTTCCATTCTTTACCATAATATCAATGTGAAAGTTGTCTATATTTTAAGTAACTAGTTAAGTCTCGAGTTTTGTAGGATTTTGCCAGGAGAAGTTTTGAAGTTCATAAATTGCTTAATGACCTGCATTTGGTTTACACTTCTTAACAATATCTGTGAAATCGTATCTCCATTACCACTATACTTGCGGATCATTTATAAGTGTTTTGGTTGTCAAGATTTCCATTGGATCAGAATCAAACATTAAATACTGTGATTTAATTATGAAATATAATGATAATCAGAGTAATTACCATATGACTTAGTCCAAAATCCATTGTCTCCTCTAAACGTTGGAATGCCACTTGCTGCACTTAATCCAGCACCTGTCAATATCATAATTGCTTTGCAATTCTTTAGTTATTAGGCAGCATCAATTGCACTCACTTGCTTAGGTTGGTGAGTGTGCTCAACATTCATAATTATGTTTATATTTATATTCATAGGAGTGACAGTTTCTTTGAGTGATACAGCAAGTTTATTGATTGCTACTCCAAAGTCTGACTTGAATTTCTCATATCTCTCTTCAACATCTCTACTTGCCTTTAATGTCTACTCAATCTCTATCTTCGCAATTCACTTAAATTGATTCATTTTTATATTAAACTATATATGATTTATTAGTTGATTGCACTTTTCTCAATATTTTGCCTTGCATTTCTCTAAGTTTCCCTGACACTCTGCATCAAGTGTGCATAATATAAGTTCTTCTCCTGATCATTCATTTCTGAGAGGGGTTTATCTTATAAATATATAGGTAACTCAATCTTCTCTTCTTGTGAGTCTAACGAATCTTAAACAGATTAATCTGAGTAAGTGGTTGAATTTAGTGAGCGTGTTGATTCCATAATAAGTTAATTTAATTAATGGTTTTATGTTAAACTTAACTTAATCACCATCTATTTATATTTAATGAAACAGTTATTTATTTAATTAAATTACAATAACACTTATATATTCAAACTTTACATTTAACACATAACATATCAGTTTAACTTCTTCATACTTGTTTTTATATTACTATTTGAATTCTATTTACAAATTTATTGAGAAATTGAGGTATTCTGGTGTCATTTAATCATTAATATCTCTTCCTAGAGGCAACATAAGTTGAAATGAGATGTATTGTCCAGCAGCAAAAACATGAATAACCTAGGATTATAAATGTCATGTAGTATAACCACTCTCCCTGTATTATGAAATTTGCATCAAATTTGAATAAACTTAATATGATAAGTTACAACATATTCCATTTATTCTTATAAATAAGTTTAATGGGTAGTCACCACTGCAAAGCTTGCCAGGGAAGGTATGTCTGAGGACTGGAACTCCAATACACAATATAATAAGGAGAAGTTCATTGACACTCATGAACATATAGACTTTATTGCACACCTCTATTTTAAACAGCATGTAGAATATCATGAAGGTGCACCTCAAGAAATCCACAGAGTAGTAAGCAAGCATAATGCCCATCATCGCACGCATAGTGGGAGTAATGTCCTTCCTTTGAGTTGTAAAGTAGTGGTTTTAGTAGGTATCTGCAGCTAAACAGAGACTGCTCTTTTCAAAAGATAATCTGCTGGCAGTCATTCCCAGTAATACAACGTCAAATGCACAGTAGACTGCGTATAGGATCAAATTGAACAGAAATTATTCATTTTCTAAGCGAAATTTAGGGTTTAAGGTTTAAAGGTTGAAGTGCTTTGTCAAGAAGGAACATCTACCACGTGAAGTTCGATCCATTGAGTATTTAGAAGAAGAACTCCCTACTTTGTTATTTCTCATTTCAAACTTTTATAATTCTATATATAATTAAATTTCTAAATATAATTTCATAAAAATTCTTAATATTTATAACACAATACATCACTGAATTTAATACTTATCAATTAATATTCTTAATCTATTGTTATAATTCACATAAGTATGCTAGATATTTTAGACCAATAGCTTTATTTAACTTTTGATCTGAATCTTTTATCTGTACATTCTTGCACTTCTTTTGGAAATTTGATTTTACCATGTCGATGTAGAGTGCTCTTTTTCTATTATTTATTTACTGATTCTCCGTTTTTCACCTGTTTTTCTTGCTTTTTAAAAGAAAGCATTTCTGAATCTACATTTACTGAATTATCATTGTTGACTTAATTATCTGGGTCTTATTAATTATATAATAGTTGTTATATCTAAAGAAGATATCAAATGCTTATTGTAAATTAAATATTCTTAATCAGGCTTGTCTTCTAAATGATTTATAGATTCATCATCAACTTCATCTTCTTAGTCGACTTCTTCATCCTCATACTCAATATCATCACTATGTCCTCTTAATTATTCAGTCTAGCCTGTCTCAATAACTATATTACATTGAAGTAAGAAGTAATAGAATGGTTGACTCAAATCATCATAGAAATCAAATTCATTATGATCCATATCGTTGCTCAGCAGAAGAGAAGCCGCTCCACCACAAAGTGAATGCAATTATTAAGAATGATCAGAGGGAATTAATGAGTCCTTCTAACCATGAATTAGGAAAGTAGGACACTTTACTTCCTAGATGTTATCAATATTCCTGAATCTCTCATGCACTAAATAAGAAGCTAGAGTACCAGCTATGTTTCTAACAACACTTCTGATTGATAAATAGGCTGTCATCAAAAGCAAAGCACATGGTTGCACATAAGCAGCTAGTTCAGTCGCTGGACCAGTGCCAAGTGACCTTCCAAATAGAATAATATCCTTGTTGCTTAAACCCATTACTTAAGTTAGGTAGTCCCACACAACTAATGCATCTTCTAAAATAGCTTCAGCAGATGGCTTTCCAGGATAAATTCCATAACCTGGATATTCAATAGCTAAAACATGGACTTTCAATGAATTCTTCAAATGATCTAATAACTCGTAAGCTAAGCCGAGATCTTCTGCGTTTCCGTGAAAATAGATTATGAGCTTATTTGATCCTTAGAGATAGGGTAGGTACAAGCAAGGGATTGCAGGAATATTCTAGTCAGAATATCCATAAGCAGTTGGTTACACAGGGGATGATTGAGGAAATTTACGAGGAATAAATAATAGATCTTGAGCGTATTCATCTGCAGTGTAGCTACTCTCAGGTACTGGAAATATGAAATAATTAAAATCCATTTAAATTATAAATAATTTTTGTATTTTAGAAATAACATAATTTACTATAAAATTTTAATATATTAATTTCATCATATATTTTCTATGTCCATTTGTTAAATAGTATATATTTTAATAATGAATAATATTATTCTACTTTAAATAATACTAATGAGACTTGAGATTAGTATTATTAAAATTTAATAACTAAAAATATTATCGAATGAAGGATTTCTTGCAATATAAGTTAAAACAAATGCTGGGCTAAGGGGGGTTTGGCGAAGTTTGGAGTGCCATTGACACCATCACAAACACGGAAGTTGCTATAAAATTTGTAAGGTGTATTGATTTAGTATGCATAATTATTGTTCAATTGTGAAAATAGCTTAAGAAATTGTTTTGATTGTCGATTAACCATTTTTAATCTAGAACAATAACAAGGGAAGTTAAAAATAGGAAATGAAAATTCTCACAGTCATTAAAAGTGCAAAACTAACTGGTACATATACACATATATAGATAATCAATTTTTAGGATTTTGTACAGTATATTAATCGGGAATACTTGAAGATAAAACCTACTACATAGTCATGAACAAACTTATATTTAATAATTTTTTATATTTTAATAGTGTTGAATTCAATTAGGGAAATAATTCAATTTATTATAATTATAATTGATGGCAGTCATAAATTTTCAAATTATATATATCATGGAAAGTTATATTTAAAATTTACAATAAAATTTATAATTTATAATTGCCATTTTTGTTTTAGTTTATCATTAAACGAATTATTCCAGCTTTATTCATAAATTAGTTAATTAAATAATACAATTTCTCTATATATAAGCTAAATGCATTCAAATTTTTATTGAAATAATTTTCTAAAAAAGGGCAAGTAGAATAATAAATTTCTTCTATTAGAATATTTCAATTTAGTATGCCTAATTTTTTCCCAGTTTTAGAGCACATGACTGACTTAAAACTTTTATTATAAAAATATAGCATTATTTTCATAATTTTTAATATATTATAGGATTCAAGTATTATAAAATTCAATACTCTAAAATAAAAGAATAATTCATATAATCAAATTAGCAAGATAAATCTATTTTATAAAATAAATATTTCAATATAAAACTTAATGATTCATAGTGTGGGTGTTAAAAAAAATTTTACTTTATTAATATAATTATTAATAAAATTTGGATTTATCCTCTATTTAATGATTAACATATAAATTTGCTTATTTGTTTATTTCTATCTAATAATTTTAATTCCTAATTCCTAATTTCTAATTTATTTATTTTTTTTTTAATTTATAAACAAACTTGGAAAGAGTTTAAGAGACATTTGTTAAGAAACAAGAAAAACATTCACTCTAAAAACATGTTGTCTTATTGGAATATAAATGGTAAGAAATACATATATAATAAGACATTTTGGGAACATAAATATCTACAATTTATCTCTAAATTATGGTTAATAAGAAATAGAGAAAAAAATGCAAACATATCAGAATTTTAAAAAAAAATCAATGAAGTATTTTCCTATAGAATGTTAAGATCTTGTATTTTATTTTAACAAATGTGGCATAGATGGTAGCTTAAAACTTAAAATATATTCGTACTTTAATTTTAATTTATAGTTATTACCACTAATGATTTCTAATTTATAAAAAAATATGCCTTATTTCATTTAAATGATATATAAATTTCATTTTTAATGGAAGAGCAGTATTATAATAAATTAATGAAAGGGGAAGCATCCTGCCCCCATAATTTATACTTTTCATTTTGTATTTCGATTGATTTTTTGAAGTTAAGTAGTAGTAACTCATGGCCATAGCTCCAAATCTATTTCTTGCACACCCCATGTCCAAGAGCTACTATTACTCAGCGTCAAAAACTCAATCAGAATATTGAATTAAAAGAATACATTCAAAACCCCAAAACCCTTTCAGTAGTTTGATTGAGTTTTTGATTGATAAAAGTAGACTATTAGTGCATTCTTTATTATGGTTTTAATAGGGTTTATGTAGAGGTTTAATGTTTAAATGTAATGTATAGTAGTGTGTATTAGAGGGGCTTTATTTTTACTAATCACTCAAACAATACCTTGGCATCATGTGCTAATTTTCTAAATTTGATATCTCCTATCCACTTGATCATTTAATCTATTGTTTGCTCTGCTCTGTGGTTTGGTCATAAGATAATCTGCTCAGCCAAATCTTTCATTTTACCTTTTATCTTATTCTAGCTAAATAGGCTATATTCTCTGCTTTGAATCTTTCTCCCTCTTACAGCTATAGTAATCATTTCTTTGCATATCGCATTCAGCAATAATTGCTGCTAGAGCCCAGAAATCCAACTTAATATCACCATCTCTCCAATCCTCCCTTTCTGGAAAATATCCAGGAGTACCATAAACGTTAACAAGTCCTGAAGCTTCAACTCTTTATGATCTATTGAAATCAATTATTACAACTCTGAGAGGTGAAAAATCAAGCATAATATTCCCAGGCTTCAAGTCTCTATGAACATACCCAAAAGTGTGCAGCTCTTCAATGCCTTTGCAAAAAATTGTAAGAATAAGAGGTAGCTACTTTGGAATCCTTTAAACTTAAATGTAGTCTCTTAAAGTCATTAAATATAGAGGGAGACGAAAAGCAACATGATCTTGAGCAAACAGAATTGCATCGAGCTTAATTATAAATCTGCACTGTCTATCCCTCGCTTTAGTAAAAGCATAGTACTCATTGACAAATTCAATTTGATACTTGTCATCGCATTTAAAGTAGTTGAATGGATAAATCTTGTATGAGAACTGCTTATCAGTTATGACCTTTTTCTAAAACTTGTCCTCAAGCATAAGATAACTTTCCTTACATTCTTTAAGGTCAATTACATTTAAAATTGGAAGCTTTAGTCCTTGTATCTTCAGAATGATTTTAACAATCTCAGAAACTGGAAGATTTCTCACTGCATTAATAAGCTTATTTTCTTTCTTAACTCTTTATTCCAAGGATTCTAAAGGGTCTCTTGGCTTTCTTTTTTGAAGGAAGACCTCACCACTCTCAGGATCTATGACTTCAAACTTCTTGCCATGATGGTTTTATAGGTGAACTTTTAAATCCCATGAATGGTTATATTGCTTATTGCAATAAGGGCAAAAATATTTTCCATCTATCTTACCATGCTTAAGATAGAGCTTTGGCTTGTTAGAATGCTACTCTAAGATATGACGCTTAAGAGCAGATTTATAAGTGAAGTTCTTCTCACACTCTTCACATAAATGTAATGCTTTAATTTCTTTTTTCTCTTCCTCCTCTTCAGCCATTTTTAAAGGAACTTCGCATTGAATTTCTTAGCTCTGCATTTCTATTTAACAACTGAATTGTTATCCAAAGTCTGAGACCTAAGGTTAGAGAAATTCAGGTTCGTACTAGGTAAATGCATCACAAGTCTCAATTTTCTTTTGATTCATGAAGGAAAGCTTTTGCTGGCTAATGCCAAGTTATGCCGCTTTTCTTAGTAAGTTGCCGCTCATTTTATAAATACTAT
>ARYC01006644.1:0-32505 GCA_000711775.1 Oxytricha trifallax
CTGGTACTGGCATATTCTTGATGAAGGAATAGAGCAAGCTTCACAGAGAGCGAAAGTCGCAGACAAAGTTATGAAGTTAGCAAGAGACTTTATTCAAATATTTAGCCTCCAGAGTCAATGAAAATAGATGCTGGAGCTGGCAGCAAGAGAAGATACTTAGGAGGAGGGAAGCAAGAAGTAGAAGAAAAGAAAGAGAAGCCAGCTCCTTCTAAGGAATTTTAAATGTGACTTATATATTCATTACTTATCTACAAAACTTATTTATAAACATTCACTCTCCCTTCTTTAGCACACTTTTATGCCAACTAATTATCAACTCTCTTAGCTGACCTTTTTATAAAATCGACTGTATCGATAGGTAGGTCATGCATCAAGTCGTAGAGCAGTAGTTTCTTGTAATGACCTTTAAAAATACCCCAGTAGAACTCCATTCCATTAAACTATGGACTATAAGGTACGTTGAACACTGGCGTTATTCTAAGTTGTTCATAACTCTTCCTTGCTTCTTTAGTCTTATGAACTGAAAGATTATCAACAAACAGTATAATCTCTTATTCAGGGTCCTTCTCTCTCAGCTGCTCTAAGAACTTAATATACTGCTCTGTCTTAATAGAGCGAGGATGAATAACATAAGTTTCTAAACCAGCATCCTCGCTAATACCTCCTAGAATTGCCATTTTTTATACCTTGACTTTCTAGTCATATACTTCTATATTACTAAGCCTCTTATACCAAGATTTCTAGATAAAAGTGTTGAAGGTAAACACAGCCTCGTCAGCATGTATAAACTTAATATTATTATTAATAGCTCTCTGCATTTAATTATAAATATAATTTAGGTTATTGTTGTAAAATGCCAGAGTGAAATCAATCACTCTCTTTATAGGATTAACACCTTTGTAAGAGATACCATTCCGTTTATAGATGTTGGCTATAGACTATGCAGAGATCTTCAACTCAGGGAACTGGCGGTGAAACATAGTAGCTCGTTGGTCGAGAGAGAAGTGGAGCCCAATACTTCAAAGTTTTTTCATTAATAAGATAGTCAATATGCTTCTATTGAAACTTTGACTTCCTCTAAGCCATAGAATTCAGCTATTATTGCTTTAATTACACAGCTTTCAAGCAGTGAGAGCGAACAGTTGATGGACTACGCTTTAAGAGCAGTGCAATAAACTTATAATTCAGTACTGGTTTGAGTTATTCACTATACATACCACATCCATAACGCAGTTTAAACACTAAATCTATATACTTTTTATCATAAATAGACCCTAAAAGCTTGTAATTTGTGTCTCGCATTTAATTAATAACCCCAACCCCTAACAAATTCCCTACAAATCAAAGCACTTATAAACCTCATTAAGGGGTTTTGGGGTTTTGAATATGGACATTACTTCAGAATCTAGTTTTACAATTTATCTTGATCAACTCTACTACAGTCATGATGGGAATTATATTTTCTTTATAGTCGTAAACTTGAATGGAATGGTGGAAAAGATAATCCTATTAAATTCCTTCGATTTAAGTCTCCCAGAATAACATGAATTTGATCTCAGGCAATATCATATAAAAGGTAAGATTAATACATTATGCTTAAACTTTCTTAACAGCCGAGGACATCACAGATACACCTGCCTTGATATGGGGACATAAAGACTCCTTAAACCTTGATTACATGAGATAGTCTACTACAAGAATTTAGCAAACTGAAGTATATGGGCACTCGTCAGTTTATCATTTGTATGCCATCAATATATTACCATAATTTTATATAGATATCTGTAATATGGAGGAAACTCATGTTTTTACACTCCTTATGGTATGTCCTTGTAAATACCTATGTAGTAGGATAATAAAAATAAGATGTAGTATTAAATATTAGGGATATTCTTTGAGAATATCAAAAAGAAAGAAGCTAAAGTGCTAGCTAAATCTATTTAATTAAAATTCCAAACATTTTGCTAAAATTGCTTGAGAAACTATTATAATTAAAAATTTATGAGAATCATTTTTAGTTTAATTAGCCACTTCTAAGAAAAATTAAAGATCCAAAAAAGATGACACTAATAGTGAGGAAAAATCATATTTCTGACCCGTTCAATTAGTCTTTGAAAATCTACAGAATAGGATTCGATCAAGCTTTGTAAAAGATTTAGATAGCTGGAGCACTAACTTTTACAGATGAGATAAAATTCTCATAGTAAATATCTCACGAAGATCTTGGTTCTCAAAATTTGGAAATTTTTGCAAGTAAAGACTGCAAGCAAATTTTGATTGTATCAGAGAACAACCCAGAAGAAAATATTATAGGGAATTCAGGTGATTCAGAGCAAAGAAAGTCTTTGATATTTTTGACTTTCCAAGATTAGCTGCCAGAGGACCTGAATCAAATCCTTAATATTATTTAATAAGTAAATTACTTAATGTCATTAAAATCAATAAATTGATTAAAATTAATGCTGTTTTTATAATTGAATCTTTAGTAAAAATAGTTTAATTAATTTTTTATAATTCAAGATTTTTTTTTAATTTTATATTATCTTTTCATTTATTTGATTATTTATAGTAATAATCTTTATTTAAAAAAAATTAAATAGAATAATCCAACTTATTTATTAATTTTTTATAATTATTAAAAACGGTAAGACATTAAAAGGATTCTCATTTTTAATAAAAAAGTATTTACTTTATTATTAAAAAATTTTCAATTTAATGAATAATTTACTTGAGAATTTACTAACTTGCACATTTTATTCTAGATCTCACCTTTGATAATTGATAATTTTTAATAATAATTTAAAAAATAGCCTTAATTATATTTCACTTTTAAATGCAAGAGAGATTTTTAAAGGTAGTTCTAACATCAGATCAAGTTTCTAAAATCAGCAGTCCCCAGAGAAACCTATCGGATTTTACGATAATCAAGCCTAATATTCTAAGCCCACCTCTCTCTGGACTTACAGAGACCCTGCCATTGCGAAAAATATCCACCTCAAAGACGACATAAGAATTCTGATATTTAATGAGTCGTAACAGTCCATGGTGGCTGTGTCGACAAGCGATATAATCAGCAAAAGTTTAGAATAAAATTCAAAGAAAAACATAGAAATTAATTCTGTAAATTAAATCAAAGTAGATGGGTCTATTGAACTTTCTTACATTAATTGCTTTGATTTGACCAGTGATTAATATGGGAGACTATTGACTACAGGATTTGATTTAGTGTCAGATTTATTAGCAAAGTTGTACTTAGTTATTTATGATGGGGAAGATGCTTTGAAATATTTGGCTTCCTCTATGATTTTGAGAAATAAAAATAAAAATTCTTTTTGGTTTCTTTGAAAATACTTGGGTAGTGTAGTGTCTTAACAGGGGGGCAAGAATAAATATTATAGTAAATTTTTTCCATATTTTTAAATTCAACCAAACATCCAAAATAGCTATTTTATGGGTCATACAAACCCTAAACTATAACTTTTGAGCGTTACATGTCCTTCTACATATCCATTAAAATAAAGAAAAAAAATATAATAAATCTATCAGAAAAAGTATTTGATTTTAGTTGACTTTTTATATAAGAATTAATTGTTTATGATTATACAATTCTTTATAAACAACTTCATTCTAATTAATAAGCTTTAGTTCCATATTATATAATTAATTAAGTGCTATCTGGAGTACTTTTAAATATGAAATAGCTGATATAAAGAATTATAAAATCATAAACAATTAATTCTTAGATAAAAAGTCAACTAAAATAAAATACTTTTTCTGATAGATTTATTATATTTTTTTCTTTATTTTAATGGATATGTAGAAGGACATGTGACGCTCAGAAGTTATAGTTTAGGGTTTGTATGACCCATAAAATAGCTATTTTGGATGTTTGGTAGAATTTTAAAAATATGGAAAAAATTTGTTATAAAATTTATTCTTGCCCCCCTATTAAGAGCTTTACCCTCATACTTTTAATTAGTTAAAAGAAATTATATTTTGGTAAATTATTTATCCAAAGTTAAAAATTCTATCATTTCTTGGAAGTAAAAATTTGCTAATATAATTATATTAAAAAATCTTTTTACTTTTACAAATAAATGTTAAAGATATTTCTAAATATTTAGCAAATTTAGAAGGAAGAATAAATAGTGCTGGGTTTTGTAAATAATTATAATAAATAAATAATTTTGAACTAAAGTATTACAATTAATATAAATTCTGCTTTTAGTGTAACCCAAAATATGAATTAGGTAAATATTACAAGTAATAATAAATTGATTTTAGGTAAATACAGTTGCTAATTCATAAATCCATTCATTGCTTTTTCTAAAAATAATAAATATGTCCTTCTTTCTTCAATCAAAACCCCATAATTAGGTTTAAAAGTGATTTGATTTGTAGGGAATTTTCTAGGGGTTGGGGTTATTAATTAAATGCGAGACAAAAATAGCAAGCTTTTGGGGTCTATTTATGATGAAGAGTATATAGATTTAGTGTTTAAACTGCGATATGGATGTGATATATACAGTGAATAAGTCAAACCTGTACTTAATTATAAGTCAATTGCACTGCTATTAAAGCGAAGTCCTTCAACTGTCCGTTCCCACTGCCTTATAGCTGTATAACTTAAGTAATAATAGCTGAATTCAATGCCTTTAAGGAAGTCAAAGTTTCAATAGAAGCATATTGACTATCTTATTAATGAAAAAACTTTGTAGTATTGGGCTCACTTCTCTCTCGACAAACGAGCTACTATGTTTCACCGCCAGTTCCCTGAGTTGAAGATCTCTGCATAGTCTGTTGCTAACATTTATAAACGAAATGGTATCTCTTACAAAGGTGTGAATCGTATCAAGAGAGTGATTGATTTCACTCTGCCATTTTACAACTATAACCTAAATTATATTTATAATTAAATGCGGAGAGCTCAATTGAATAATATTAAGTTTATACATGCTGACGAGGCTGTGTTTACCATCAATACTTTCATCTAGAAGTCTTGGTATAAGAGGCATAATAATATAGAGGTATATGACTAAAAGGTCAAGATATGAACAATGGCAATTCTTGGTGGAATTAGCGAGGATGCTGGTTTAGAAACTTATGTTATTCATCCTCGCTCTATTTAGACAGAGCAGTATATAAAGTTCTTAGAACAGCTGAGAGAAAAGTATCCTGAATAATAGATAATACTATTCGTTGATAATCTTTCTGTTCATAAGACTAAAAAAACAAGGAAGAGTTATGAACAACTTAGAATAACGCCAGTGTTCAAAGTATTTACAGTCCATAGTTTAATGGAATTGAGTTCTACTGGAGTATATTAATAGGTCATTACAAGAAACTGCTGCTATACCACCTGATGCATGACCTACCTATTGATACAGTCGATTTTATAAAAAGTTCAGCTAAGAGAGTTGATAATTAGTTGGCATAAAAGTGTGCTAAAGAAGGGAGAGTGAATGTATATAAATAAGTTTTGTAGTTAAGTTAATGAATATTTAAGTCACATTTAAAACTCTTTCGTGAGAGCTGGCTTCTCTTTCTTTTCTTCTACTTCTTGCTTCCCTCCTCCAAGGTTTCTTCTCTTGCTGCCAGCTCCAGCATCTATGTTCATTGACTCTGGCGGCTAAATATTTGAATAAAGTCTCTTGCTAACTTCATACTTCGTCTGCGACTTTCGCTCTCTGTGAAGCTTGCTCTATTCCTTCATCAAGAAGATGCCAGTTCCAGATTTTTCTAAAGAGTTAAGCTACAAATCTTACTTGAAATATAAGGGTGCTTCTGCAGCTCTGATAGCCAGCTCTCACTTATCTTGATCCCTTGTTTGTCCTTATCTTCTGAAGAGATACTGTACCTTTTCTTATGAGATTCTTGAATAATTTCTTTCAAGTTATAACCTTTGATAGTTGCAAGTATGCCAAAGAAATAACTTCTTTTAGGTAGTTTATTTGACAACTGCTTCTTAATAGGCAGGTACTGCGAAACCTCTGGGTTATTCAAAGCATCATCATATAAGTTAGTCACAGAGATTTCTGGATAGTTTGGAATCTCTGCAAACTTCTCATCTTAAGTTTTCAAAGCTTTCTTCTCTTCGCAGAGTATTGCTCTTAGAGAGAAATGAAATTTTAGTACCTTCCATCGTTGGCAAGAACAAACCAACTACATAGTCAAGATAAGTTATTATGAATTCATTACCTTGCTGCACCAGGTTGCGGTGCAAATCCTCCTTGCTTCTAAATCTTTGAATCAATTCTTGTGGTTGCACTCTTTTCATTGCATCATTCATTGACTCCATCTTGTTTACAGATCTAAGAAATGATATTCAAATTTAAGTTTATTGATTTCAATTATATACCTTTGTAAAACTTACTATTAAATATGGGCATCTTATAGGAGGTCAACCTCTTAGCAGGATATGGAGAAGGTTTTGAGAGCTTATTTCAAACTTAAGAGATTGATATCAATTTCTACTGTTATAGTTCCATATTTTTAAATTTAAATTGGTAGGTGCTTAATTAGGAGCAGCTCCTAAAATGCTAGTACTTAATTAGGAGCTTTAATTAATGCTAGTACTTAATTAGGAGCATCCTAATTTTAATCATATAATGACAAAATACCTCCTAAAGCAGTACGTACTTAATTAGGAGCACCTCCTAAATTGGTACGTGCTATAATAAACTTATTATTGAAAGTTAAAATGGTTACTTTCTCACCTATATTTAAAGCTGGTTCGTCTCTTAGCACTCTAATATCTTCTCTAACACTCTCCAAACTTCCCTTTAAACTTGTAGGCTTGCAAAGATCTCATATAAGCTCTGAGTTATAGAGGCAGTTTTATAATTTTAAATTCAAATTTAAATATGAGCGCTAAAATTTTAAGAAAAACAACAGAACTTCCATAAAACTAATTGAGACTTACCTTTGGCAGCAATAAAAAGTGTGATAGCTATGAGATGAACTCTCATAAGGGACTACCTGAGCTATCACTTGAGGCCTCTGTTATAAAAATAGAAATTAATATTGTAGGAATACATTTGATTTGGGAAAAATAATTTAAAATATAATAATGAAGTATGAAATTCGTGGCAGTTAACTTGCTGGAAACCTGGACAATATGGTACTTGTTCGATAGAGAATTTAAAATTAGCTGGACTTTACTATTGGCGGTACCCCTGTATCGCATCCTTGAAGCGAGATAACTCGACTTTAATATGATCATTAAAATCTACTAAACAAATCACTAAAAATTAAACTTACTTTATCTCGCTTCAAGGATGCGATAGAGGGGTACCGCCAATAGTAAAGTCCAACTAATTTTAAATTCTCTATCGAACAAGTACCATATTGTCCAGGTTTCCAGCAGGTTAACTGCCACGAATTTCATGCTTTATTATTTTATTTTAAATTATTTTTCCCAAATCAAATGTATTCCTACAATAATAGAAAATAAATGGCAAACAAGTGGGAGACAAAGAGGAGGAGAAAGGTATTAATGAAATGCCTCTACAAACTGAAGAAGTAGAAGTATACTTTTATGAGAAGTGTGAGAGAGACTTCGCTCATAAATCTAGTTGGTATAGGCATATAAAAGAGCATAGAGAAGCCAAGCCAACTGTATACTTAAAGCACGATAAAATAGACGGAAAGTATGATTGCTTCGAGTGCCATAAGCTGTATGCTCATACAAGAGAATTAAGGAAGCATCTTTTAAAAGCTCACAAGAAAGATTTAGAGATTGAAAAGCATGAAGATGAATTGAAGCTACTAAACAAAAGAAAAGCAAGAGAATCTTCGAAACTTGTAGAGCTTGAACAAGATAGTGAATCAGAATATGTAAAGAAATCAAGCAATCTACTACATCCGAAATAACAAAGATCATGATTAAAATTCAAAATAAAAAGATTCCTGTTCTTGCCTATATTGACCTAGACACTTCACTTTAAAGGTACCTTATATTAGAAGACTCCTTTGATAAGAAAGTTACCAATGATGATCAGTATGCATACAAGGTGTATCCCTTCAACTATCTCTTAAGTGATGATAAATACTAGATGGAGTTTACAAATGAGTATCAAGTACTCACTCAAGCAAAGTTCAAAGAGTGTAGCTACTTAATAAAGTTAGATGCTGTTCTCCTTACCAAGAATCACGTTGCTTTCAGACTCCCACTCTATGAAATGACCCTAAGAGAATTCATTACAGATCAAAGGAATCATAAGTAGCTTGGATAAATAGCAACTCAGATCATACAAGGTATAAAAGAGCTTCAAAAGTTAGGGTTTGTTCACAGAGATTTGAAACCAGAAATATAATGATAAACTTTTCACCAGTAAGAGTACCAATAATCGATTTCAATAGAGCCAAAAGAGTGGAAGTATCAAGGCTTGGAACTGTAATGGGAACTCAAGGGTACTTTCCAGAAAGAGAAGACTGGAGAGATGGTGAATTTTAATGGGATGTGTGGGCTTTAGAAACAATAATAATAGAGTGCGATATGCCTCGCAACGATTACTACTCTACAAGGTGTGAGAAGGATGCTAAATAAAGAATAAAGCAATTTATTGACAGAACAAGAGTATCTCAATCAATGAAACAAATGGCAGAGTCAATAATAATAAAACCAAACTCAAGATCGACATATCAATAGAGCAGATAGAGTTGTGGTTAAGCAAGATAAACTTCAGACCTCTACCACATGATCCTAAAGTGCATTTTGAGTGATTAAATTAAATACATTTTCTATGAATTTCACATTAAAACCTATTAATCACCCCAACCCCTAACAAATTTCTTACAAATTAAAGCACTTATAAACCTAATTAAGGGGTATTGGGGTTTTGAATGTATGATTCAAGCTGGCACTGCCAATATAAACTAGATGATTGTAAATTAAATGTTTCTGTTAATTAATTCCATAGATTTCTTGACTTTTGTTGAATTTTATTCTGGATCTATAACTATAAACGGGCATCAAATATTACATGATTTAATTTATCAGAAAAAATTATTTTGAAAAATACCAAAAAGTTAAAAAGCTTATTTATTATTTAATTCAATATTCAGATGTCAAGCCTGCTTATTCCTCACTATTGACGAGGTAAAAATAATCTACATTTCATTGAAATTATAGAATGCGAAAGTTAGATTAAACATTATTAAAATGCCAGTCTATCAAGAATGCAAAACTGCTTTAGGGGATTGTAAACCCAAGTAGTCACTAGAAAATCTTTTAATGGTAATATTAAAATTAAAAAACTTTATTATATTAAATTTAATAAATTCTCGATATCAAGCAAAGAAAGTACTGTTTAAAAAATTATTGAATATTTTTGAATAAAAATAATAATGGATGATCTTTTATTAAATATAACCAGTCATTTTTAAAAAATAAAAAAGCTTTAGAAAGAATTTCCACATATTAAAGTTAAAACCTGAGTACTCTATAGATCTCCTATCAAGTAAGTATATCAAAAATTTTTCATATTTTTTAAAAGTAAATCGTGAGAAAATAAAGAAATGTGTCCTTGCAAATGTAATGCTCCCAAACAAGTAGGATGTGCTGGTCTTGATTATTCAATATGAAAATGAGATTCTAATCAGACCTCTCAATTCAACTCAATATCATGATTAAATTTCAACTGGGGGTAGTAAAGTCCCTATGATATCATAAAATGGCCAAATAAAGGAAGCATATGGAAGTGTATTGATGTTTGTACACACTCTCGATTAAGCCAATCAACATAAAATTAACTTACTATCTCTCTAGCCATTTGAATTACCTAAATTAATCCCACTATATGATCTCAAAGCATCAGGCGTGTTATAAATGCAAAGATGGGATGATTTCTTAATGATTCTTGATGAAAATTTGCATGTCAAACGATTCAAGTATTCAAATAGAACTGGAAAAATGACGATGTTTAGAGATGCTGAACTTAGTGAGGAATCTCAAACTATATTGTCCTTCTATAACTAACTGCCAGAGCATATAGTAATGTCTGACAGTGAGGTATATATAGGCCCCTAATTCTACCAAAGCTATACTAGCTAGAATTAAATGAAGGATACTAACACCATCTTTGAGCAATACGTAAAGTTTTATTCGTTTTATATACAGAGAAAAGAACATTGAGAGATTGGATACCAACAATTTATTCATTGGACCAGTTTTGAGTTAAGACGATTCCATGATCATGTATCTAAGTGTACAATCATACAATGACGATCAATATAATTAAGAACCTCAAACAAATGACCAAGACACTCACAAGAAGTCATTGCTTAAAAAGAATAGCTTAACTTTTTCAAAGGCAAACGCAAGATATCAAAACAAAAATAAATCTATGGCTTCCTCGAATAAATTAAAGCAATCCATTAGAAAGAGCTAAACAACAGAATCTAATTAAAACAGAGTATAATTTTTAGAGGACAAGGAAGATGGTGACGACGATGACCCGTTGAAATTTTTAGAAGTTGAGCATATTAAACTTAAAGAATAGTAAGAAATCGCTTAATTTAGAATGAAATATGAAGTTTTATGTATCCCTTATCTTGGTCATAAAAGTATTTAGCTCTTGCATTTAAAATAGAGATTATTAAAATGATCGAATTTCTCATAAAACCCCAATGCTATTATTTACAATTTTTTGTAGACGATAGAAATTAATCAAAATGCAATAACTTGAAACTTAATATGATATAACTCACTTCACAAATTTGCCAATCTCTCTCAAGGTCTTGAGCTGCTCTTTGCCAATCCCGGTCCAGGTCCTTATCTCTGCGCATTCTCCATCCTTTGGTCTGAATTTCGATGCTTCCTTCATCAACGAATCCACGGTGTCCTTGGTGAGGGCGGGCTTGAATCTCTGCAGGAACTGAGGTGGGAGGTGGGGGAGCTCTGCATTAGCATGGCCAGGTCCTTCTTGAATCTCTTGATGACGTTTTCTCTTCTTTGCCTTTCCTTGCTTATTGACAGGGATACTTGTCTCTTACAGCAGCTCGGTTCATGATGTTGTCTACGGTGTCATTAATCTTAATTGGATCTTAGTTAGTGGGAGGCAATCAGAATATCAAGCTTAGGAGAACTTCACATTGGGATTTTTCAAATTGTTGAATTTTACAGTGAGCTTGTTGGAGGCGAATTCGAATGTTTATAGCAAGCCACCATAGTCTTATCGTACCTCGATCGAGAGAGCACAGCCTGAGCTAGCTAGTTACAAATAACTGAGCAGGCAGCTGTTTACTAGACAAAGATTATCAGAGGAATACTTTTGCTGATGACGCCAGGTAGTTGGAATATTCAAAATCACTCGACCCTCAGAATCCTCATAATTCTGCTCCATGCAGTGAAAAGAATGTTGTATCCGTATTGCTTTAAGACCTTGTAGAGTGCTGCCCCCAAACAGGCCAGTTTGACTGTTATAGACTAGGGTGCCAAGAATCCTGATTTTGAAGGGTTTATTCTGATACACTTTAGCACTAGAGTAGTATGAATTTCACTGAGGCGGAATGCACTAGAGCTTGGTGCTTTTGCAAGGAGTCTTGTGCTTTTGGCTACTCATGAGTATTGGGGATGCCAACTGGCTTGGTGGCTGAGCAGACGGTATCAAGACAGCAGACGCTCTTGAGATAATTGCTGGGACTTGTCATCTGATCGCTTAGCTTGGGTAATAGGTTACATTGTGCTCCTTCTCTACATATGGTGTGAACAACTAAGGCTGGAATCTTACCTTAATAGAGGTGCTGAGACATCCGTGGTGGGATCGAACATGTTTCCCATGGTTTGGTAATGTGTCGAATCATCATGAGAAAATCCAATATGGCGGCCTCCATCTTCCTTCTCAATACTACAAACCCTATCCAAAGCCTCGTCCACTAGTGTCTAATAGGAGAGCGTGGAACACGTGCCTAGAATGCTACCCACCACGTGTCAGAGGGCCCCATGACTTCTGTTCGCCATCTGAATGTTGCTCAGGACAATGCCCAGTCGCTGTTTGAAAGATGTCCTTGTTAGCAGGGTGTCGTCAAACTCAAGATGATCAAGAACCAGATCCTCTGAGGGGTCCTCCAGTAGCTATGGGTCGTCTTGTTGGCTGAGCGGGGCTTTAGAATTCAGGAGCAGTAGGTTCATATGTTGGATTCGTGGGGTTGTTAGGGATTCTAAAGCAATATTATAGGGGTTTGAGGATTTATAATAATTAAATTCAGCAATTCGTCATTTTGGTAGCTTTAGTAGAATAGCCTCTACTACTACTACTACTACTACTACTGACTACTACTACTACTACTACTACTACTACTACTACTACTACTACTACTACTACGACTACTACTACTACTACGACTACTACTATTACTACTACTACTACTATTACAGGCCCCTCTTTTAAAATACTAAAGCTACCAAATATATATAATAATTTTATCTATCTTAATTAAATTTTATCGTCACCCAAATCTTGTAAATAACTGACTTGGGGTTTTATTTTTTAATTTTTGTATTATACTTTGCATAAAGATGACTACTTAATGGAGTAGGTAAAATTCAGTACCTTTACTATGAATGACGATATTTTTCTAATGATAAATAGATAATTTTATGCTTTCGATAGTCTGGGTCATCCAATCAAAACAATCATAAGCTCTGCTGATTAAGAGCTCCTTAAGAGCCCAAATCTTGAAATGATAAGAGTCTAGAGATTACCATGCAATGGCTAAAGTTTTTTATTCACTGATAACAAAAAGTTCTATCTATTCTAGCTACAATATTCAAATTTATGCTACATCTTTAAACTTGCAAAAGATATTTAATGTTTGGAATCACTCTCAGCTAAAGACTATTTTTTCGAAGGAAAGTAGGACTAAGTTGGGAAAATCTATCAAGTAATGATAGAACCAGAATCAGAAATCATAAATAATGGGCCTTGTGAAAATCTGGGTTAAATTAGGATATCTGTAGATGCAGTTGAATGCTAGCATCTTTCGAAATGCTTCTAGAATCTAATTTTCAAGCAAAATAATTAATAAATCAGGGAAGCCTAGACATAATAATAGTTCAGAGATCCAGAGAAAAGCTACACCAATATCAAAGAGACAGACGAAGACAGAGTGGATGAATATTAAATAAATAGCATTATTGAAGATGCTTCGATGAGATTTGATTTCGAGTTGCTTCATGAGAAATATCTGGTTGTCAAAAACCTTACCGATATATATGTTTGCAATCTACTCTCTAGTGATGTCAATAATCAAATCATGAAGGTAAATTTGAATTTGAGGCCAGGAGTAATCACTTAACTTTTACAAACTTAAAAAGAAAACATGCTTTAGTTTGTTTATACTTAATACTGTCCTACTAAAATCACTTTCATTTTTACTTGGGTAATTTTGATTTTTAATAGTTATAAAATCTTCTAAGAATAAGTTAACTGTTTAAATTCTTTGTATATTATATTTAAAAATGGAAGAAGATGACTAATTTTAAACCAAGCTCTTCACAAATTAAGTGCATCAGCTACTTCAGCTATAACTATCTAGATAAACTGATTTAAGTTAACTATTAAAACTTTACTAGAAATCTTACAATTAATAGCCACTTAAGCCAATTTCTCAGCAGACTATCTACTAAAATTTGGAGTATGTTTCTTAAATGATTATCAAAGAAGAAACGAATTTGATTAATGAGAATTCACTGCATTAGAATATATCCAAGCTTAAATAAGTTAGTGAATCTAAAGTAAAAATTAAACCCTTTGATATTTATAAATTTCAGCTATTAAATGTTTAGGATCTTAATTATTATTATTTAGAAAAAATTTATAAAACAAAAATACTAAATAATTATGTATAAAAAAATGATGCTTCTCTTCAGTAATATTTAATGATTAATATTTCATTCTTAGCCTTTAATATTACCCTAAAATAAAATTTATATAACTTTTTTATTTTATGTAATTCTGGATTTGGGTAAATGCTTAATAATTTAAAGAGAAAAGTTGTATCTATAAACCACTAATTCTAAACTTAAATAGTTGAATAGGTTAATTCAACATTTAAAATTTTATATATTTTTTTAAATAAAAAGCTACTTCAATCTAAATTGCTATTTATTCAAGCATCTCTTAAAATAAAAACTTTCACGATTTAACTTATTTTGATTTGTAAAACCACACAAATGGGTTATTTTGTGTGAATTAAATGAATATAAACTCTGAATCTCATTGCTAAATTTTAATGAATAATTATCAAAGTACTGGAAATGAGAAAAATTTACAACTTTATTACAATAACGATATCTAAAGAGATATTCTTTTACAGAGCCATTAACTTAGTCAAAAGATATTCAGTATAAATTATTGAATTTATTGGATATAATGAACATATTTCAATATATTTAATTGCTATTAGCCAAGTCAATTGAAAACTTATCTAATACATAGTTAAAAGCATATAAGAATTCTTAAGTTTAAACTGGAAATTAAATGGACTAAAAGGATTTTATATACTAATTGCAGAACTACATAGTATCTGACTTAATTTCTCGTAATCAAGAAATTAAACAGTAAAGAATGAGTTACAGCTTAGCTTATAAGAGAAATTTAGACATAAAAAACAAATCCTAGAGCCAAGCTGATAGTTAAAGTATTACTTCACAAAATGATTCTTAGATATCGTAAACAAATAAATTATAATAAGATATCATAAACTCATAAAACACTAATTCTATGAAGAAATTTAAAGGCCTAGAAACTTTATAAATGCTTGAAAAAGCATTGGGAGAGAAGAAATAAACAGATATTCGAGATATTTTACAAGAGACAAAGAAGTTACTTGGATAAAGGTAAACTTAAGCTTCTTATGTTTTAGCAGAGAGTGGAATGCCAAATTCATCTAAGGGTTTTAGTGAAAATTAGTTATAAGGCAGTTTCTATCCGAGTAAGTCCGGCTAGACATTTTAATCATATATATAAACATAATGTGAATAATTAATAATTTGATAATGTTAACACATATATAATTTTAAATGTGACATCATCAAAGTAATAAAGTCAAAATTAATTTCATCAAATTTAAGAGTAATATTTAGAGCAATTGGAAAATAACTTTCATAATCTAAAAAATACTAAAAATGCAAAGAAATTTCAGGCTTTAAGATCCATAAAACTAATTCAAAAATGGTGGGTTAATTTTAATAGATGTAGAAAAGTTAAAGCTGTTAGACTTATTGAGAGAAATTATTGTTAAATTGTGATTTTAATACAATTTAAATTATTAACTTTTTTGTGTAAATTATAAGGTAATATAATTATTTATTTTTGTTATACTCATTAGTAAAGCATAACTTTCTCAAACTTGTCAATAACTTAAAATAAATCAAACGCACTTTAGCAATAATCAAAATACAACAATGGTTCAGACTCGCAAGAAAGCTTAAAATTATTAATAATACCCCAATAAACCCAAGACAAAAGCAGCAAATTTTGCAATTTTACATTGCTTATACGACACATATAACATTTATCCAATCTTGCTTTAGGTGTTATATAGTGAGAAAGTCACTGAAATTTAAGAAATATCTATAGTAATTGAGGGTCTAAAAGTAAAATTAGAACAAATAAGAGAAATAGATGAGATACTATAGAACTGTAAGAAAATTGAATAGTGCTTAAGTGTAGAGACAGGTTTAGTCAGAGTTGAATGAATTAAAAAAAATCATATATATATATATAAATAGAATTTATAAATGGATGGTAAGATAAGATAATAATATTTATGGAGTAAAAAATGATTGAATCATAAGTATTTAGAAATTAACTCTGTAACTAAAATTTATAAATTTTAATATTACGAATTCATGTACCAAATGTAAAGATTTAATGAGCCAGAATCAAATGAGCAGAAATAAGTAAAATAGAAAAAAGTCATAACAAGTAAAATTGATAGTGGCTTAAATAAGAACCCTAAAGACAAATGAATTTACAAACAGTAAATTTCTTATTCATTTCTTTGTATTTAATTTCATTATAGTTTTATATAGGATAATATATAGTTAAATATGCAAGAATATACAATAAGTATAGGTTCAATTTTGCATATAACTTCAATATCTCTTAATTTAATAAACATCTTTATAATTTATTTTTAGGATAATGTTATTTTTTATTGATACCTAAAATAGGACTCTGGTTATATCAATGATTTGCATTATAGTATATATAATTATTATTATTCTCTTTTTTATAAATATATTATAACATTTTAATGATGAGAAAGCATTATTTCTAGAATAATTTTAATATTTAAATATATATATATATATATTATATAAAGTAGGATATAATTAAGAAATAGGCTTGATGAATTAAAGGTTATTAATAAATCAAAGTTCTAATTAATTCAAAGAATTTCCGTATTAAGTCTAAAAGGTACATATTATTGATTACAAATGACATTTCATAAAATATATACCCTATAAGATCGGAATTTAAGACGATAGCTTATTGTGTCTAGAGGAGGGAAATTTTTCCAAGAATAATATTCAAATAAATTTATAAAAAACACGATTATTTTGCAAAAAATTGTCCAAAAATAAATAACATTCTAACAATATTAGAAATCTACAATGAAAAACTAAAATAAATCCTTCTAATGTCTCCTATTCACTTTTATAGCTTTGTGCTGTTCCATTAACAACGTGTTAAGTTAATAAACATTTGAACTATATGAACAGACAAATTAATCAAACACTGTTAAAGCTTAAGACATCCTCAGTGATAGCTAGAGAAACTATGAAACAGTAAGATTGAATCTAACTTAAGCATTCTTTGATAATTTTCAGGAAAACTTGGTAATCATTAAATGATTCTTTGAATTTGCTTTTTATTGATAAGTTTAAAGAAAATGCACATGCTATATTTAAAATTTACAATTGCTGAATACCCCTGATTAATAAACTAAGCGGTTTCTAAATATCTGACAAGTCTCTCTCGCTAAACATTATCGATGTCATGATGTTTGACGCAAACCTCACTAATATAACTGTATCAAAAAGTTAAATAGTACAGGAAGGAAGAATTGTGGAATTGAAGGAAAATGGAATAAACTTCGATTTACAAAACTTTAGCATTTATCTTACCTATGACTAAACTTGGAAACGTAAGATTTTAGTGTAAATTCCTATAAATTATAAATGTAAATTTATTCGCCATTTTAACACTATGGTTTTAGATTTTATCCTGAACTAAAGACTATAATCTTTAAAATTTTAGTTTATGAATACATTACAGACCCTCCATATTTGGTAGACATAGGGGATCAGCTAATCGCATTTGATCAGTTAAAAGTCTATTTTGAATCTGAGACGATAGTTGATAAGCAATCAGGCGATTTTTACTTCAACCTGACAACATTGCAATTGAGCGAAGACAGTCATCAGTTTGTAATAGACGGAGTATCTGATTTCAGTATTATTATTAATAACCTTATTAATGGAGTAATTGATTTGGTTAGCTCAAAGATTCAATATTTAATTGGATCAGCCCTTTCGGATAAGCTTGTACAATAAAATTGCTTTAAATTTTTACTATTGAAGGAATACATTTGATTTGGGAAAATGAATTTAAATTAAATTATTTAGATATTAAAATCATGGCAGTTATAAAATGCAAAGTTACTAAAAATTCAAATATGAATCAATTCTACAGTAGATCCTGCAATTTTAGCTGGACTTTACTATTGGCAATATTCCTGAATCATCCTAGGAAGCGAGATATTTTGAATTTGAGCTAACTCCCAAAAATAGTAAAAGTGGTTTTTCTCGCTTGGAAGAAGAGATAAAATCATTATAGCAATAACAACCACCGTCTTAATTTTAATGAATCCATAGAGTATGATATTGTTAGGGTTTGGAGACAATTTTCAAAAACATAACTGAAGGTAATTAATAATTAATTAAATTTAATTTTAATCATTTTCCCAAATCGAATGTATTCCTACAATAATATGATTATAAGTGGATTTGAAATATAGATTATGTAATTAAGTGATAATTATACCATTGATCAATAAATTAGTCTTAAGTATTCCGTCAGACATTAAAATTCCAGGCACAAACCTACGCTTAGATCTCTTTTTTGCGAGTGAGCCTCTATCAACTGCAAACTATAGTGGTTATCTGACTCTTCCAGTGAGTCTAAGCATATAGAGCGAAGATTTCCCCTTCACTCATGTAGATCCTGTTCTCATTCAAAACGATGACAACTTGTTAAAACATCAAGTTGAACTTTTTATCACTGAGTACATGATAGATAACGTGCTCTTCTTAGTTCATAAAGAATAGCTGATAAATGTGGGAGGAACTCAGGAATCTCTAACTGTGGGCTTACTTTCAGTTACTCTTGGAAATAATTTCGATGGGTATAATACATCTTCATAATGTTCTCTCACCATAACTACTCTAGATCCTTATCCAACTATTACCCTTAACCTCACAGATTCTAAAATCAATGCAAACCTCTCAGTTGAAATTAAATGCTAGAGATAACCTAATGATACGGAATACGAGCACATAGCTAATTTGATTGCAGACTTGCAACTTGTTTATAATTTGGTTGCCAATGAATCGAATATGACTATCTAATTTATCGAGAAAAAGACTACCTTAAACATACCAGGATATTACAACTCTACAGTTGGTGAATTTGCAAGCTACAGACTCTACTTAATGGCAACTTTTGTTCAGAGTTTATTAGATTCCGTTATCAAATAGATTTTCAAAGATGGAATTAAAGTCAATGATATTTTGGAGTATGTTTTAAAAAGCGACATTGTGACTCTTTCTTAATTTGATTTAGTGAATTTTAATGGATATATGGCTCTGAAAATTACCCCAGTTTTTAATGTTACAGATAAAACTGTGTCTACCTACAACAAACTATTTTTGGATTATTCAAGTAATGCCTAAAGCTTGACTCCAAATTAAGATACGTTCTCCAATGGACTTCTATAGAGTATTAAATCTTTAATGACCTCAAGATTCTATCATGAAATTACACTTCCAAAGAACTTTAATCTCTTAAATGAAATATAAGAATTAGCTCTGACTCACAATGAATTGCAATAAATTAAACCAGAAGACTTTATTGCAAGGGAGCAGTTTATCTCTTCAAAGTATGAGAAGATCAAGTAATAATTCTAATGAAATAATGGAACAATTATTATCTATTGCAATTAAAGTTCAGTCAATTATAAAAAACAGTAATATTTAGACTGATTCTTAATGAAAAAAAACAGAGAATTAATATCCAATAAGTTATTTACTTGCTACTTATTATTCTTACTTGTCAAAAAATTCAGCATCAAATTAAAAAATAAACAATTATTGAATCTAATTAAATCTGAATATTAAGCCATTTTAATGCTTAATTATGTTAAACTTAAAAATTATATAAATAATGATGAAATCCTATCGTAACCTAATCATCACGTTCTCTTTATTTATATTTAGAGAAATGAGATCTCTCATAACTAATTCAAAATATAAAATAAAGAAAAGCATATATATATAAGTCAACTCTTTTTAATAATTATCTTATCTTCAGAAAAAATAAACATGATTAATATTAAAAAAATCACATAAAAAATTAGTTTTTTCTTAAAGTTAGCAGAGAAAGCTTGTTTAAATCATATTGTAATAACTATTTCCAAGCTTGTACTTTATTATGATAATTTTCGGGTAAATATAGCATATTTTAATTATTCAAAAATTACTTTCTTATTGATATTTGAAAATTATCATGAATTTATTATAAAAAATAAATATTCTTCTTATATTTTAAAAATAAAATTATCCCATTTATATTGATCCTGACAATTAACATAAATTAGACAAATCTGCATGCAATCGAGTACACTCCTGATCAAGATACATTTAACTTCAGGGATTTATAATCATTAAATAATCGGTACTTTATTAATTCTTTAAATCTTGTTTTTAAAATTTATTACTTAATTTTTAATCATCTTCAAATAACTCAAATTCAATTTTGTACATAGAAAAATCACCCACTTTAAAATTCGTAATAACATAGGCATTAATAGATAATTTCGAGTCGTCGCTTACTGCTTAGTATATCAGTGACTTTCTTAATAAATTTGCTGGAATCATTCCAGTTAGCATATATTATATAAGTTATTTTAAAGTTACGTTTATAAAAAGTTAGATCAATATAATATGAAAAAGATTGTCTATTTTTATAAATTTTTTCAAAATCAATCAACAAATTTGTTATTATATTAGAGCATCGACTTTGGAATAATTAGCTTGGACTTGAATGTAACAGACATGCAGCTTCTATCGGGAAATTTTTTCAATCACGACACATTCAAAATACTTGATGATTAATTTTCAATTAATGTCACTAATTGCTCCTTCAATTTCAAAATAGGTTAACGTTCAAATTTAAATTATTTAATTATAACCATCACCTTATGACTTATAATAAGTGTTAATCATATTACAATTTAAAGTATAAGTTTACGAATATCTGACTGAGCCGCCAATCTTAGCTGATTTTGGTGACTTTTACATGGCAATGAATGATTTTAATTTTTTCTAATTTTACAACTCAAGTTATACCACTGAAGATGGCCATATTTTAACAGTTCGAAATATTAGTCAAAGTGTCAAAGATTTCAACTTGAAATATGTAGCATTAATATATTATGTTTTATGATTTAATGATTTGACATTTGTAAATTTAACTGAAATTTGATGGCATCTCCGACCTTAGCGATTTAGCAGAGCTCTTCTCTAACTACGGCAACTAATTCATGATGCGAATAATGACAGCAATCTCTTCAGGAAAAGATTTCTAGACAAAATTCTTAAATTTAATCAATGACCTATATGGTATGTTTCCGGAATAGATTGATGTGCCTGACACTTCTTATTTTGTTAAACTTGAGGTGACTAAAGGAATCAAGTTTAAAACGAATTAATTTTTGGATATACCTCTTTTCTTTGAGATTTAAAATAATAAAACTCCTTTTACACAGAAGAATATTGAAACAATACAATTATAGTGTAATTTAAACCTCACTTTCAAATTATTAGTGAAAATATTAAGTCCATTTTGTATTAAGATTTAATGATTTTTTAGCAATAACGCCTCGTTACCAGCTTACACTTCTACAAAAGGTGATGGACTAATTTTGTACATTACTGAGCAAATAATAGACAATGCCATTATATTTTTACATGCGAATAATATGCTAGATATGGCTCCAAACCTAGATGACAAAGAAAATCAAATTAAAGTTAGCACACTTAGTCTGGCCATGCAGAGAACGCTCCCAGGTTTTGATGGAAATAGTTTGTGTACTCTAAATATCTCTATGTATCCTGATTTATTATTCGATAAAATTCCCATTCAACTGAAGTTCATAATTTTTAGAGAAGTTTATTGAAAATTTAAATTACTAATTCAGTACCTATATTTGAAGTAGTAAAAGGATCAATGTCAATTTTGGCAACAGCCAGAACTGAATTTATTTGCCAGAGAAACCCTAATGATAAAAAATACGAGCATGTTCTCTATCTCAGAAATAGAGTATCTGTCACGATCAACCTCTACGCTGATCAGGGACATATTTTAAAAGGAACTGCAAAATTAGCACCTATAACTAAACTTAAGCTACAATAAAATGCTTTGATTTCCATTTGTTTTCGAACAATTGATTATTTATAACTCGTATTAATGTAAAATATTTGTAAATGGTATACTCTGGGCTACTCTTAATCACTGTTTGGTGGATTAAACACAGGTGTATTAAATTCTCTTACAAAAATCTTAGAACCTACTCTTAACACATTAATAAATTCTGTGCTTAGTTAAGGCTTTGATATAAATAAAATCATTGAAAGCACTCTAAAAACGAAGCTGCTACAGATTAATAATTTGCAACAATTCCTTTTATATAATTTTATGTAAGTTTTTCATTATAAATGAGGTCTTATGATAAATTCTATGAAAAGTCTTTTTTAAATAAATTTAATTTCTATAATTTGCGAGTAGATATTTATGAGGAATATATTAGAATGAATATGATGCCTATATTCCAGCCAGTCAGTTTGCTCAGCAATTCCTTAAGAAGAAGCTTAGAAGATACTTTATTAAATTAAGTTTACTCAAGTATTATTATTATATTTTTATTGAGGTTTTATATTTCTTAGGATTATAATAAAAGATGATCACGAAAACTATGAAGTGTAAAAAGAGTAAAAAATATATAAAAAACTACATTTGGATTTAAGTCATTTAGTTAAAGAGAGAAAACCTTAATCTACAAATCATAACATCAAAGAAAGTATTTATAATTAAATGGATATTATTATTAATAGGAATTAATATCTTTCTTTCACAATAGAATTTAATATTTATAAAATTTATCTATAAATTTGTGATTATTAAAGAAGATATTTGACTTCGATATAATAACAACAGTTTCATTTTACCACTAAAATTATATAAAACCTCTAACATGTTAAGTAAATTAATAGTATAAATTATTAAAATAACATCATTAGTTTATATGTTCTTTGTTGTTATGTATTTTAAATTAATTTATTTCTAATCAAAGTTTTCTAAATTTATTCGCATTAAAATAATCCACAGCATGAGTTAACATTCATTATAAGAAAATGTAATCACAGCAAATAATGATGACGTCTAATATTTACAAGGGCAATGATTTTCAACTTTTTAATAATTTAGTGCAAAGATATAGTTATTTTTGTATAGAGAAATTAATTTGATTCTAAACCATAAACTTATAATTAAAAACTATATACGCAATCACTTTATTACACGAATTAAAGTTTTTTTAATTTTCGTAATGATATTGGCAACCTTATAACTATTATTAGAACTTATAAATTAACATTTATGTTTTAATATTTGATCTATTTTTTTATTTCATTTATTTTTGGGAATAACAAAACAATATGGACGATATTAGAGCAATCCAAAGACTTAAGTCACTCGGAAGACATTTCCCATAAGCTCCCAAGGAGGATGAGAACAAGCCAATCAGAGTAGCTGTAACTGGTGCCGCAGGACAAATCGGATCAGTCCTCTGCTTCTTCATTGCACAAGGTAGAATCCTAAATATCCTTAAAATTTAATGATATCATTATGATTTTTCTAAATTAATATTGCTGCATTTAAGAATGGTGAATGTTCGGACCATACCAAAAGGTGATCTTGCAACTTCTAGAATTGCCATCCGCTGAGGGCCCATTAAAGGGTCTCTGCTTAGAGCTTCAAGACGGTGCTTACCCACTCGTCGCTGAAATCAGACCATCCACTGACGCCATGGAGGCTTTCAAGGACGCTGATGTTGCAGTGCTCGTTGGTGCCAAGCCAAGAGGCCCAGGCATGGAAAGAAAAGATTTGTTAAATGAAAACGCTAAGATCTTCAAGGCTCAAGGTGAGGCTTTGGACAAGGTCGCCAAGAAGAACGTCAAGGTTCTTGTAGTCGGAAATCCAGCAAACACCAATGCTTTGATTGCCAGCCACTACGCTCCAAGCATTCCAAAGAAGAACTTCTTTTTATAACAGCTTTTAATGCTAGAGTTCAATCTTAATGGAACAATTTCATTAATCCGTAGCAGTTTTTTAAATTAACACTTATATTTTATTAAACTTCACAGCTCTTACCAGACTCGATCAAAACAGAGCTCTTTCTCAATTAGCTGAAAGACTACACGCCAGAGTTGAAGACATCAAGAACGTCATCATTTGGGGAAATCACTCTCTCACTCAATACCCAGACGTCAACCACGCTGAAGTCTTGACTGCTGATGGAAAGAGAAAGAAGATCAGAGAAGCAGTTAATGACGATAAGTACTTGAATTTTTTCATAAAAACAAATCTTTAAGGATTCTCTAAATCTTTTTGTAAACTTACGATTACGGAACAATTTAGAATATTTCTACATGAATGACGCATTCTTATCTAGAGTTTAAAAGAGAGGAGGTGAGATCATTTCAGTTATGAAGAAATCCTCTGCTGCCTCAGCCGCTTCAGCTGCATGCGATCACAATTTTAACAAATAATGTCTTTCATATAACTGCACAATTAAAAGGAAATATTGTAAATTAATCACGTTCACGACTGGTGGGTAGGAACCAAGCCAGGTGAATTCGTAAGCATGGGAGTACTCAGTGACAACAACAAGTACGGTGTCTCCGGCAACTTGGTATACTCCTTCCCAGTGACTTGCAGAAATGGTGAGTGGGAAGTTGTCAACGGCCTAGAAGTCGACGAATTCTCTAGAAAGAAGATGAAGGCAACTGAGGACATTAAAATGACTGATAATATGACTTTTTCTCTAAATTTATCTTACACTACTTTTTATAAGCTTAGTTTTTCTAGAAATATTAGTCAATTTTATTGAGTTTTTTTATATAAACTTGAGTCAATTAATTAATAAGAGTGAATTCTAATATATTTAATTAAGATTATATAGGACGAGCTCCTAGAAGAAAGAAAGATGGCTCTTAACCAATGAAGAGATAAAACAGTAGTGATCACATAAGATTGTTGAATCATAGAGCATATTATATATTGATAATATTCAAAGTAGATGATAAATGGAGAAGAAGATAGCAACAAATACTAGAAATACCGCATAAACTTTTTATCATTTACTTATATTCTTTAATTTATCAATCATTTCAGTATCAACATATATATTTCAATAAAAAGTAGATATATTCTTAATTAGATTATCTTATTATCAAATCATTTGATTTGAAAAATCACAGAAGAGTGTAAATATAAATTAATAAAAATTTTCTAATAAAATCAATAATATTAAAATTTTTTAGATTAATGTAATTGTTATTCTCAATAATAATTTGACTTGATAATGATTATATTAGATTTGATTCAAAGATTACTCTATTTTGGAATGTTTTTTATGATTATTTCTATCAATTATCATTTTCAGGAAAATCTATTAGCTTAGATTAGTGATCTTTCTCATGAAAGCTTTTCACCATTGACTCTTTATAATCACCAGCTACTTCAAATACAGTCAATTCACTGTGGTAATCTAAGTCCATTTGCCTGTACTTCCAAATAATTCATTGAAATAGTTATAAATCAGAAAACTTACTTAATAAAAAAACTTATGAATCATTCTCATAAAAAATCTTAAAAGTTTAATGAAATTACTTCTTTAGTTTGAATCTTGTAATGAAAAACATAATTGCATAAGTAATTGACTCTATAAAAGCGAGCACTACGATCCACACATAACTCATGACATCCTTGAAATTCAGGGGTGGGTATACAGGTGTCCCACTGCTCAAAGTGTAAGATAGGTTCACAACGCCATACATTCAATTTTTAAGTTAGTCCTTTTTATATATTACATATTAAATTTGGTTGGATAGTAATGAAATGTAATAATGTAGACACTTACTTTGATATTATTTAATAGTTTATTTTCTTTTAATTAAAATCTAAAAATACAATAAATATTTTAGTATATTAGCATGATGAAAATGGATACAGGCAAATGTTTAAAGGAGAATGGTATCCTATTAATAACATAATCAGCTACTAATATAGCCATTGGAGAGGCATGCATTAATATATTATCCCTCAAGTCCCCTGGGTCACTGTGATCCATCAATGGATACAATACAATCCAGAAAAATAGCACAATTACTACTTCGAAGGTGAAAGCTGATTCGTAGAAAACTATGCCCCATTTCCATAATAACCAAGGAGAATAGAAGCTTTAGTAATTTCTTAACAAGCTGTCTTAAATAGTAATTACAAATTGTTATAATATACAACAGCTATATACTATAATATTTTGATTTAAATTATAAAAATATGGATTCTTTTGATTTTCTAAAGAAATATTGTTGAATGTGAAAAGCAGCAAGGAAAGTATAAGTTATTGTAGTCAAAAATATGCCCCATTTTGTGAAGTATACAAAACTTTTCAAAGGTGATTCTACTAAAAGCCATATGGACAAAGCCCAGAGATACAAGCACATCAAGATTCTTAATAAATTATTTTAAATATAAACCTCTTTCATAAGCATAGAAACCAAAAATGCCATCGAATGTTTTCTTCCCCATTATTAGTTAAAGAAAAATAATAAAAACTCTGAAAATAGACACAGCATGAATATTAGCCCAAGGAGCACTATGCATGTGTTGATAAGCAAGCGAGATAAAATCTTTCCAAAGAAAATGTTCAAACTTTTCATATCAGCTCCGAGGCCCAGGTATCATTGAGGTTTTAATGAACTCTGATTTTGTTAACCTTTTCATATATTTGGGATTTTTATTTTATTATTCTTTTATTTTTTAACAAATGGATTCTTAAATTTAATTGTTTATCATTGGATTCTTAAATTTAAATTTTTTATCATTTTACACCTGGATATGTTTACTACCTTTATGCATAATAATTGAAGATAGACGTTTATTTATTCAAATATAATTATATTACAAGTTAGGAATTGAAATTTTAATCAATCTAAAATTTATTCATTCATTCATCACAAACAAAATATGTCAAATTACCTGAATATTGTAAATTCATAGCCCAACAAGCACCTCTACAACCCAAGTTATACACTTAGTCCTCGCTAATAAAGCGCGCATTCTTTGCATAAAAAAGTGCCAAATTAATTATCACAGATAATAAACTCATCACCATAGTCTAATAGTAAGAAGAAGAGGGTTTAATAAATCTCAGCAAGGAAAGAATAAGGGGTGAGGAATAGCTCCAATTTTAATTCTCAGAATTAAAATCAACTTCATTAAATCTCACAAAAAAGAGTGAATAATGCAATATTATAAATGTCAAAACTTAAATTTGGTAATTTATCAAAATTAAGTAAAAAAGAGTATAAGGGTATGACTAACTTTTATAATTTAATTGAATAATCTTTCCATCTCTTCTACAATGCACAATACTTAAGAAAGCTCTCACTTCGATTAAAAGCAAACAATCTAAAGATTAATGAGTAATTAGAAGCAAGAAAACAACTACTGCTTCGACTGCGGTAAGCCAAATTTATCTCTTTAATGAAATTTCTTCAGGTGCGTCCAATCCTTAATGGGTATCAGTGAATCTCGGAATTTTCTTATGTTTAAATTGTTCAGGTGCTCATCGCAGTTTCGGTGTCTAATATAGCTTTGTTCGATCGCTAATGATGGATACTATATCACAATTATTCTAAAAATCTTTATAGAATGAGTATCTGGGTCATTTTTATATAATGAATTTAAAGCATAAATAAAAATAAACAACTCCAGCTAGGCTATTTAGAATTTGGCGGAAACTAAAATTTATAAGAATTCTTCGGTCTCTACGACTTGAATTCCATAAATTAAGAAGACTTAAGTTAATCCCCATACAAGAAATATTTCTCTAAAGCAGCAGAATTTTACAGATTAAAGTTAAAAGAAAGCAGTGAAAATTATTAAAAGAATGGAAGCTAATAGTCTAGATTAGAAAAATAAGATTTATCTTGGATGCTTGATTTATCAAATAGACCTACTTATGAAGAAGGGAGAGTGTGTTAAAGCTTTAATTTACCAAGATACTCTGTTGATCAAACAGCACTTCAAAATATCGGGAATAGAACTTCTCAGATAAGATCTAATTCCCAACAAAGTTGATACATCAAATAATAAAATTTACTATCCAATAAACTATGGAAAATGTTGATTAAGTGAAATTTCTTTTAGCCTAAAAAGTCACTAGAATCTCATCCCCCATTATTATAAGCATATTTAATTATGAGTAATTAAGTTTCGATTAATCACTTAAGCAGCCAGAACTAAGAAAAAGAAACACTATAGTTATTTCACTTAACGGAGATGAAATTTTGTTCAAAGGCAAGGGCAGATGTAGCGAAATGCAAAATACAGAAGGGAATAATTCTTCACAAAGAGATTCTTTTGCATTTGGGAGTAGATAAGGCACCAATGAATATGGTTTCAGAATATAACAGGATAATAACAGTAGTAGTCCATTCGAATTCATAGATGAGAAACAACTTTACAAAGATCTTTCAAAGTCAACCATCCATCGCTAGAATTCTATTAAATCTAATTCTAGTGATTCTTTCCTTGATTAAATCATTCAAAGCACTATGTTATTTAGGCTTTCAAATTTTTAATGAAAATCATTAATTTCACATGGGCTAAAAACAATTATATACAAACACTAAAGAATTAGGGGATTAAGCAAAACAGAAATCAGCAGAATTTTCTAAAAAGTTAGAAGAAACAAAAATAAAAGAAAAAATGTAAAATCACACAACAGAAATATTGAATAAAGGACGAGTTATAAGTTAAGAAGTAATCTAAAAAACTTCCAGTAAAATTGAGCAAATAAATGTAAGATTCTATTCAAATTCAAGTTAACTTTTATCCTATAGTAAAATCCAACATTTAAGACAATCAAAGAAACGACTGCAGATAAAATCAGATCTTTTGGAAGCTCATTTTGGGGAGTAAGATATTAACATATTTATATAAATTATTTCAAATAGTTGCTTGTTGACTCTTGTGGAGGTGGATCTGGGTATCAATAAACCACTATAATGAGTTAAGATCCAAACATTAAACCTCTTGGAAGACAGAAATTTGACGAAGAAGAGCTGATATTTAAAAAATTTAATGCCCATATATATATAGTAACTCCTTGAAAAAAGTATTATTTTATGATATTGAACAGTTAAACAACTACATCAACTTAGCCAGTGAGAAAATATAGCTCAAATACTTCTGTAGTATACTATTAATAGTTGACTCATAACAGAAGTAAATCTATCTTGCTGTATGATCATTAAGGCCCTTCAAAGAATATTAATATGTAGTGAAAAAGATCTTAAGACAAAAATTAATGAAGTTTATTAATAAAAAATTCAAATTATTGATAGAAATTAAGTAAAATTTTACTAGAGCATAAATATGTGAAGAAATCGGAAATGTAAACTGTAAAATTTGACTGATATTGATCAGATGTATATTTTGTGATTTATTTTTCAAAATAAAAATGTGATACATTTACATTGATTTATAAGACTTCTATATGCAACAATATTATGTGGATATATAAGCATATAAAAGACTGATATTGTAGTTGTATTTCATTGTTAAATCTTAATTAAATGGCAATTCACCTTATTTTCACTTATATCACTATATATCGATGAATATTAATAAGATTAGTACAATTTTACATGTCTAATTTAATAAGAATTATATTTCTTAAAATAATCTTACTAAAGAAAGTCTGCTTCAATTATATCATCGAGGAGTTTATAATTAAAATAAACTATAAATAAAGAAATTTCTTTTTATCTATATAATTTAATAAAATTTTATCCCAAAATATATCTAAAAGTTATTATTTTGTATTTTTTAAATAAGATTATCTTTAACATTAATAAGAATTTATACTATCTTTTTAAGAGGCAATTTAAAAATTAGCTAACCTTAAAAGTGAGAAATTAACTATTAGTAATGAGAGAGTTTGAGAGACATAAAACATGAAAAAATTTAAATGGATTTATAATGAAATATAAATGTTAAAAAACTTAGAATTAATGTAATTTTTGCTTGAGTGTACAAGCTCTAATATTTACTGCTTTATACTTTAATCGAATTTATTAGGTGATTAACTATATTAATTAGTTTTTATTTTATAGAAGATATAAATTTTCAAGTTTTATTATTGAATAAGTTAAAAATCGTACTCTATATTAGCATTTTAAAAAATTAAAAGAATATATAAATTTCCCAAAGAATTTTTAAATGACTCATAGAATGATTGACTTTTAAGTAAGTCTTTCATTGTAATTTGTCATTTTTAATTATATCTTCGAAGCTCAATTAATTGCCACTTCCCTTATCTTCCATCTCAAATTTATATTAATTATTAAAACTTAAAAGTTATGAATTTAAATACTATTAAAATTGCTACTCATCAGCGTTTAAGCTAAAAATAATTACTTATTACTATAGAAGTATAATTATAGTAAATTATTTTTTCTAAATAGTTTTTTTTAGAGAGCTATGAGCAGAGCTTAGGATTCTGACTTTATTGTGAGTGCTTGAACTCTTTGCGTTCTCTTCAGCTTGGTTGATTCTCTTCTCCTGCTCTCTCTTCTAGATTCTAAAATTATTACATTTGTAGAAATGTCTGTTAAACCATGTAATTTTGACAATAAATATATAAGATTTCTCTTTGCTCTTTGTCTCTGAGAATTTGCTGCGCATCATTGATCTTTTCCATGTAAAACTCCCATCTGTGCAATTTCTTGTTTGCTCTGTAACCTGATAGAAGCATACCTAACAGCCATAGCACAGCGAATACGAAGCATCCAACACTCATAAAATTTGAGTAAATTTATGTAGGTCACATAGATTTTATCGCATTAACACAGAGAATTTTAATTTATTTTCACAATTTCTAAATGTTTTTTTACTGTACCACTTCGCTTCTTCAGGGAAAGCGAGACCAAAGGAGACGAGACCCCACCAGTAGAATATGCACGGAGTGTAAAAAGCAATGAATGCAAATGTAAGTACTATTCTGTTTTTCCAATCGTTCTCGTAAATCTTCCTGTCATAACCTGGATCCACTTGGAAATATCTGCTGCCCTTGGCATTTAGAGTAATTTTAAGAAATTTTCTTTAATTATAATAAGGGGAATTTAATTCATTCAAACTATTTAGCAGTTAATTTTGTAGAATTCAAAACCCCAAAACCCCTTAATGAGGTTTATAAGTGCTTTGATTTGTTGGGAATTTGTTAGGGGTTGGGGTTATTAATAGGTTTTAATGTGAAATGTATAGTAAATGTATTTAATTTAATCACTCAAAATGCACTTTTGGATCATGTGGAAGAGGTCGAAATATATCTTACTTAACCACAACTCTATCTGCTCTATTGATATGTCAGATCTTGAGTTTGGTTTTATTATATTGACTCTGCAATATATTTCATTGATTGAGAGACTCTAGTTCTGTCAATAAATTACTTTATTCTTTGATTAGCATCCTTCTCACACCTTGTAGAGTAATAATCGTTGCGAGGCATATCGCACTCTATTATTATTGCTGCTAAAGCCCACACATCCCACTAAAAGTCACCATCTCTCCAGTCTTCTCTTTCTGGATAGTACCCTTGAGTTCCCATTACAGCTCCAAGCCTTGATACTTCCACTCTTTAGTCTCTATTGAAATCGATTATTGCTACTCTTACTGGTGAGAAGTTTATCATTATATTTTCTGGCTTCAAATCTCTGTGAATAAACCCAAAGTTGTGAAGCTCTTTTATACCTTGTATGGTCTGAGTTGCTATTTATCCAAGCTACTTATGATTTCTTTGATCTGTAATGAAATCTCTTAGGGTCATTTCATAGAGTGGTAGTCTAAAAGCAACATGATCCTTGGCAAGAAGAACAGCATCTAACATGATCAAATAACTACACTCTTTGAACTTTTCTTGAGTGAGAACTTGATTCTCATTTGTAAAACTCCAATTAATATTTATCATCACTTAATAGATAGTTGAATGGATACACCTTGTATGCATATTTATGATCATTGATAACTTTCTTATCAAAGGTGTCTTCTAATATAAGGTAGCTTTTAAGTGAAGTGTCTAGGTCAATTTAGGCAAGAAAAGGAATCTTTTTATATTGAATTTTAATCATGATCTTTGTGATTTAGGATGCTAGTAGGTTGCGTGATTTCCTCCTCACATATTCTGATTCACTAGCTTGTTCGAGCTCTACCACTTTCAAAGATTCTCTTGCTTTTCTTTTGTTTAGTAGCTTCAATTCATCTTCATGCTTTTCAATCTCTAAATCTTTCTTGTGAGTTTTTAAAGGATGCTTCCTTAAATCTCTTGTATGAGCATACTGCTTATGGCACTCGAAAAAAATCATACTTTCTGTCCATTTTATCGTGCTTTAAGTATACAGTTGGTTTGGCTTCTCTATGCTCTTTCATATACCTATACCAACTAGATTTATGAGTGAAGTCTCTCTCACACTTCTCACAAAAGTATACTACTACTTCTTCTTCAGTTTGTATAGGAATTTCATTGATACCTTTATCCTCCTCTCTGTCTCCCACACACTTGTTTGCCATTTATTTTCTATTATTAATTTCTATTTTAATAACAGAGACATCAAGTGATAGCTCCGGTAGTTCCTTATGAGAGTTCATCTCACAGCTTTCACACTTTTTATTGCTGCCAAAGGTAAGTCTCATTTAGTTTGATGGAAGTGCTGTTGTTTTACTTAAAATGTTAGCGCTCATATTTAAATTTGAATTTAAAATTATAGAACTGCCTCTATAACTAAGAGCTTATATGAGAGCTTTCCAAGCCTCTAAGTTTCAAGGGAGGTTTTAAGAGTGTTAGAGAAGATATATGAGTGCTAAGAGA
>ARYC01006645.1:0-16929 GCA_000711775.1 Oxytricha trifallax
CTTGTACCAAGACCTTGATATAAAGGTATTGAATGTAAATACAGCTTCATCAGCGTGTATAACTTTATATTATGCTCTTAAGACCTCTACATTTAATCGAATATAAAATTTAAATTATTCTTTTAAAATGGAACATTGAAGTCAATCACTCTCTTAATGCGATTGACTGTCTTGTAAGATATTCCATTCTTTTTATATATGTTAGCTATCGATTAAGCAGATATGTGAAACTCAGGAAATTGGCGAAGAAACATCACAGCCCTCTAGGCTAGAGAGAAATGAGCACAGTATTTAAGAGTCTTATCAATAATTAGATAATCGATATGATGCTGCTAAAATTTTAGAGGTCTTTTAGGCTTAGAATTAAGCTGCTGTCTCTTTATTCAATGCAAATAGACAATGAGACCTCACAGTTGCAGGAGATTTATGGAGCAGTCTTGCAATAGATGTATAATTCAGAACAGGCTAGAGTTATTCACTATTCATCACATCCATAACGTAACTTAAACAATAAATCTATATACTCACTGTTATAAACACACCCAAAACCTCGCATATACTCACTTAAATTACTAATATTAAAACATTAACCCTAACATAAAACCCTATTAAAACTCTAATAAAGTATGCGTTAATTGCACCCTATTATCATTCAAAAACTTAATCAAACAAATTCAAGGGTTTTGGGGTTTTGATTAGTCAGCAAAAACTTTCTTTCATGAATTTAAAGAAAGTTGAGACATGCGATGTGTCTTCCTAATATAAGCAAGAAATTAACTAGCCTTAAGCCTAAGATTTTGAATAGTAATTCAATTATTAAATATAAATGCAGAGCTAAGAAATTTAATGCCAAGAACCAATGAAAATGTTATAAGAGGAGGGAGAGAAAAATGAAATAAAGATTGAGCATATTTGCGAATAATGAGAGAGAACCTTCATCTATAAATCTGCTCTCAAGAGCCATGTTCTAGAGTAGCATTCTACAAGCTAAGGCTTTATCTAAAGCTTGATAAGATAGATTGAAAATATTTCTGCCCTTGCTGCAAGAAACAATATAATATTTGTTCACTTAGAAAAGCATCACGGTAAAAGGTTTGAGGTAATAGATCCTGAAAATAATGAGGTTCCTACAAAAAAGAAAGCCAAGAGATCACTTAGAGTCTCTTAAGCAAATAGTTAAGAATGAAAACAAGCTCATAAAAGCAGTAAGAAACCTCCCTACTTCAAAGATTGTGAAAATCACACTTTAGATAAAAGCAATGAAGATTCCAATATAAACCTAATTGAACTCAAAGATTCTATAAAAAGTTATCTAATACAAGTTTGAGATGAAAGTAATAACCGAATAAGATATTCTGCTCTACTACTTTAAATGTGATGACAAATATCAAATGGAATTTATTAATGAGGATCAAGCTTTGACTAAAGCTAAAAAGAGGTTGTAGGTTTGTAATTAAGCTTGATGACATATTGCAAGCTCAAGAACACGTCACTTTTCGCATACCACTCTACTAAATGTCTTTGAGAGACTATATTTAAGATTAAAGAATCGCTAAACAACTGCCACTTATACTAACAAATTTTTGTTAAGGAATCTAGGAGGTTTATAACTTAGGGTATGTACACAGAGATTTGAAATCACATAATATTATGTGGTAGTTATAGATTTCAATAGATCTTAAAGAGTAGAGGCATATGGGCTGGGAAATATTCTAGGCACTCCTGGTTACTCTCCATAAAGAAAATACATGAAAGATGGCGATATCAAGTGGAATACTTGGGCTTTAGAAGAAATATTAACTGAATGCGATATGCCAAGAAATGAATTCTACAGCTGTAAAAGTGAGAGAGATTCAAAACAAAGAATACAGCAGTATCTAGACTAGAATAAGATAAAAGCAAAATGAGAGATATGGCTCAGTAGATCATACTAAAGCCAACCAAAAACCAGAACAAATAATAGACTAAATAATAAGTAGGATAGGGTAAGTAAAGTTTAGAAAAGTGGCCATGATGCTAAGGTACTGTTTGAGTGAATATTTAAAATAAAGTTCCTATAATATTCTCGCATTTACATTACATTTAAACCCTAATTCCCTACATAAACAAACCCTATTAAAACCCTAATAAAGCATCATTAATTTCCCCCTTATATCAATAAAAAACTCAGTCAAACTGCCGAAGGGATTTTGGGGTTTTGAATGTCAACCCATTCTCATTTATTTAACAGCTAGAATAGTTGGTTTAGTTTAATAATAATAGTAATATGATAAAATTAATATAATTTTACACATTAACTACTATAATTAAAAGATTATGAGCCCTTTTTTTGAGTTGTAAATGTATCTCTTATAATTAAATGCTTGTTTTATTGTTCTAAAGATCAATGAAAGTATATATGTCTCCATAACAAACTTATATTTGCTTTGTTTTATTATCAAACTTTTTACAGTTAATAATAATTCAGTTTTAATTTCAAAAATGAAAGAGAAAAATTTTCAATATTTTATTCAACTTAGAAACTTTAATTGGTAAAGATACTTTTTTGAGAATTTAATAAATTGATAATTTAAATTTTATTCAATTATTTAGTAATTTTCTTTCTAAGCATCTTCAAAGTCATCGAAGCCTTCTTCTTCTTAATCATCATCATCGTTTTAAATAGAGTTTGATATACTTTTGAATTTATTAGTACTTTAGCTAGAGCACCAAAGGTTCATGAAAATAATCATCGCCGATTTGCAATTACTAGTGATATATACCTTGTTACGTGTTTACTTTTTAAGTACCTTTATATAAAAGAATTGAGCCATCCTCAGAAATTACTGAAATAATCTTCTTTGCTATAGTCATAATTATGCAATTGTCAAGGTTATGGCGTCATTTTTAATCAGAGTCATTCTTAGTTTCAGTGAAGGTTGCTGCTGCCTAATCAGCTCCATCCCAATCATTTTAATCATCATTATCACATTATATTTATGTATCCTCAATTAGCAAAGTAGCCATAGAGACTTCTTAGAAGGCCTTAAAGTCGTGTTAGTCTTCTTCTTATCATGATTCTGGTTAATTGCCAAATGAATCAGCTATAAATATTATTATTAGACTAAATTTTTATTTTCAGAACATTTTAAATATCGATCATAAATATTTCAAATTTAAAAATTATTTAAATTCACAAATTAACATATTACGATTATAATTTCTTTAAATATGATTAAAACTGAAGAAATAAGATTCATAACCTGTTTTAGGAAAATGGCAGCACATATCAGATTAATTTTATGGTAAGTATATTTTTATTTCCCAATATTAGTACCAATTTTCAAGAAAAGTACATTAATTTCACATCCTTGATGAAGAACTGGTTTTAATTTATAATTTAATCAAACAATGATTGAACTGCTATGTATAAGAACTTAATCAAATCGCATAGTAATTTTATATTAATGCACTTTTTTTCATCTATTGCAATTTAAACATCCTCACTAATTTGGCTTCTCTCAAATAGAATCATTTTAGAAAATAATTAATAAAATTATTCTGAAATAATCACTGTTAGAATTTTACAAACAAATATAATTCACTGCTTATTAAAAAGCACACATTTTCTCTATTATTTGCTTTTTATTAAGTAATTTGATTTAACATTAAATAAAACTTGGCAGTTTATTTATTTTAAAACTTATAATGTTTTCGACTCTTTAGTATTTTATCAATAATAAAGTTTTGTGTTACATTTTCTGTCTATTTTGAAAGTTAATTCTTCTCTAATTCTCAAACCTGATTTCTACTTCTAGGGTATTTTGAGAATTTGAAAGAAGCTAGCCACATATTAACGTCTTCATGCTACCTATAGTGAGAGAACGAACGGCGGATTACTGAATCTAGTATTCCGGTAACTTAATTAGGTTTAAATAGCTTCAAATTTATTGCTTTCTTTCTCTTATTTTTTTAATTATTGTCGAAAAATTAAGCTTTTAAATATAGAAGAAGAAAAAGTCATGCAAATGTGCAAAGCTATTTAAATATATATCGAATGAAATTGAAGAAATCAAATAAAAATTTGAATAAAGATAAAGCAAACTGCCACTATTTAAATTTTTTTAAAGCTCATTGTAAGATGGACACTAAGAAACTAATTTCTATAATTTGAAGTTTCTTGAGGGTCTAAATTCAATAATTTATATTATTGCTTTGAATTAATTAAACATTTAAAATAATATAGTAAATTAATCGGGACCACGTGAACTCCTAACTCAATAACAAATTAGAATATTATCAAAAATAAGTGAAAAAGAAAGAAAGAAATAAATCTTCGATTACAAAATATTCTTAGATCTAACAGTTTCATTGCCGGCAATCAGCATAAAATAATGACATAATAGGCTATAAAACTTGCATTATAATAGCTGGGTGAATAGTGGAAGTATTTAAGTTAATAAAACTTCATCATTTTTGGTAAATGCATAATAAATAAATAGAAAATAAAGGTCTAGACAATAACTTGAAATAATACAATTATAAATTAGGTATGAGAGGTTATAAAAAACCTTAAAATTGTAACAGTATGGAGGTTTTAAAAAAGTAATTAAACTCAAAATAACTGCAAAACTATTGCAGTTTATTTACTAGCAAATTCACAGTCATAAATTATTTTTTACATTCATAAATGACAAATGATAAAGCATTTACAAAAAAACTGCAGATTAAAAGAAGCAAGACATAGATGAATTATATTTATTATAAGATAATGAAAACTAAAAAATATTAGATGATAACTCGACAAACTAAAATAAGACACGTCTTTTAACATGCTACGTATTCATTTTATAATGTTTATGATACAAAAACTATTATCATTAAGATTGACAAAAATTATATATGAATATAATATGCAGCAACATTATGGCGCTTCCTGAACATTTAAACTCCCAATTAACACTTATAAAGATATTAAGAATACATGTTAAGATATTAATATTTAAATCAACAATACTTAAAGTTTGAACTGCTATAATATTACTGAAATAATTTTTTATAATTTCCTTAAAAGTGGAGTAGTTATCACAGTAAGAGTTTCAATATGAATAGACTTAAGAATTAAGATTCTATAATTCCAAAAATGTTATAAAGCTAAAGTCATAGATTTTCATTTGCATCTATATAAACTTTCCTGGCAAAAGAGCAAAAATTAAAATAAAACCAAAAAATAAATCACTTAGTATATATATGTATATATAATTATATATATAAATTAAGTAGTTATCATTATAATCAGCAATTTCAATAAAAGATTTTGAATAAATGGATATAGATGATGAAATCCTCATAAAATGGCAAATAATTTGTTGAAGGAAAGAAATGTGTTAGTTAATAGGTAAGTTTAATGAAATTCCAATCCTATAAAAAAGTAGTTAATAATTTAATCCAGAATAATTCTATATTTCAAGATCATATCCCTATCTCAAATATTAATTAACTATTCATAAAATTTATAAGTCACATATGCAAAAGAAACGATTCATAAATTAATTAATATGTTACTATTTTTCTAATTGTTTCCTTTTTTTAATGTTGGCACTTAATGAGTGCTAAATGATGAATTAAAGTAATTATCTAGGAAATGAAATTATAAAATATTGGCGTGCAAAAAGTGAATATTCAACAGGCTTTTGATAAAATAACTTAAAAGATAATCTTAATGATAAGAGAAAGCAATAATTATACGAAAGATGGCCATAAATAAGTAATTAAATAAGTCCAATTAATCTAAAGCAAAAATGGGCTTAATTTAAATATCAATAGATTTAAATAGTTAATAATTGGATACCGCAAACCAGTAAAATTTCAAATGAAATAATTATAATGTATAAATAACATTTAGCATATAAAATGAATACTTGCCCATTAAAATTTGAAATACTACTTCTTAGTTCAAGTCTAATAACAATCATTAAATTTGTAAAGTAATAATGAAAATTAATCTAAACCTTAAATTTCTAAGTTTCCAAGCACCTTCTTCCTAAAAAATTTACAAAACAAAAATTTGTATTTATATCTCCATATCAAAAATATTCCCAAGTTTAAAAAATGATAGTGCAATAATTTATTCTTAATCAATCATTATGTATGGGTGACTAAATCTAAATAAAAAAAAATATTAAAATTATAAAGCAAATAAAACAAAAATTGACTCAAGTACTAATGATATTGAATCTAACAAATCGAAACAGCAATTGATTTATTATAAATATTCTGAAATCATTATAAAAAGGCATCATGAAAAGTCTCGGAGAAATGCTCCTTAAATTATGCGTGATAATATGATATAAAACAAGCATTATTACAATAAATTCGACATTCTTCCATATAAATCTATGAATTACAGCAAAGTCACGCTTAAGAATTCTAAAAAAGCTTTTATTAACAACTTAATGGAAATTAATCATATTTTTAAATTCAAAGGATTTCAGGCAAATTTTTTTACCAAGGTCACATCTCTCTTTATAGTTATGATAATACTTAAAATTAAGATAGCAATTGATTATGTTAAAAATTTTATCAATTCATCGCTTATGTGAGCAACTTTAAAGACGGTATAAAACTCTATATTAAAAATTTAAAAATATGCTTATCGGAAGAAGAAGTTTATTAAAAGAATTGATAAAAATAAACATTTCTAGAATTTAATAGGATTAATCATTTGTTTTTTTAAATAGAGCGATCAAAATTATTTCGAAACATTAATTATAATATGTGCTCAAACTATATAATATTTAATCATTTGTTGAACATAAATTACAAAAAAGATCCTAAGAAAACATTTTTAATATTGTAGGAATACATTCGATTTGGGAAAATGAATTTTAATTAAATTAATTAAATACTAAAATCATGGCAGTTATCAAAACCAAAGTGACTTAAAATTCAAAAATAAATGGATTCTACGGTAGATCCCGCAATTTTAGCTGTACTTTATTATTGTCAATATTCTTGAATCATCCCAGGAAGCCAGATATTTTGATTTTGAGCTAACTCCCAAAAATAGTATAATAGGTTTTTCTCGCTTGGGCGATGAGATAAATTCATTATAGCAATAACAACCACCGCCTCATTTTTAATGCGCTATCCAGAGAGTATAATATTGTTGGGGTTTGGAGACATTTTCCAAAAACCTAACTGAAGGTAATTAATAATTAATTAATTTTAATTTTAATTCATTTTCCCAAATCGAATGTATTCCTACAATAATAATTTAAGATAATTTAATTTGATTAACTTGAAAAATTTCAATATTTTTTTAGTAATCAAAATAAAACCTACGGTCAGATGCGACAGGATTAACCCTATGAAAGTTAACAATAGACTTTTAGAAAATCTAAGCTAGCACAAACCAACCAGTTTCATATTTAAATTTAAAAATGAATTATCCAATTTAAAATATAAAATCACTTGAATCAATGAGACGCCGTGTCAATAAAAGAATTTCTTCTAAAATTGAGCAATCATCGTATAATTTACATTTATTCAAAATAAAATGTGAAAAATTTATGATTGTAAAAATTAAATTAACATTAATCAGAATACTTAAAATAAAAATGGAAAATATATCTAAAAAAAGTTTCGCTTTCATCACTATCCTCATCATCATCTTCATCACTGTAATCTTTTTTTCTTTGCTGCCCCCTCCTAGTGTCGCCTTGCGAAGCACCAGTCTGCTGACACTTCAGGTCCTACCAGGTAGGACCGCTAAAAAAATAATTTACAGATATGCTTTTTGTAACTTACATTTTAAGTGAGTGAACAAGCTCCACCTGCGTCTGATTACTAAGAATACTTTTTAACATATCAAGTTTTAATATTACTTAATCTATAACTTATTATGAATTATAATTATAATAAAATCACAAAATCCTCTTCAGTAGATTTATAAATATTTTTATATACAAAAAGTTTCAATAAACGAATATTTTAAATGAATTTAAGTCGAGGAACAGGGTTTAAATTTATGCTACTTTTCAATATAAATGAAAGATTTGGAATAAATTTAATTATCACTTTACCATCGCAATTTAATTCTTTAATTACGTATGAGTTAGCTGAATAAAGTGAGTTATTTAAATATATTATATAATATTCATCCATAGCAAGATTGCTTCATTAATCTCAAACTACTTTTCGGACTCACTGTATATAAGCATTGATGTTGAAGAGATAGCATTTAAATTCTATGTCTAACAAACCCTTAAAATAATAGAAGTATCATATTGAGTCAATGATAAGACTCTCGCTTCTATCTAGTCTAGATAGCTGTAATTATTCATCGTCTACTTTCTGTTCTTAACATCTCTTCTTAATCTATTGGAAAATTTATAGATATAATATTATAATATTTATTAAATTAAATATAATAAGTATGTATCCAAGTTTGGGCTCTGAGACGCCTCCCCTAAATTAAATATAAAATCATATATATGTCAAGCCCTTTTAGTATTAGTTCCGTTTGTAATCTCAATGTCGATGTATGTATCCTTATTTGTGAGTAATTCTCCTTCTGTCTTGCTCGTCAACTAGGAGAATCTTGGAAGTTTATAAAAGAAATGCTGAAGCTAAATATGTGGACCAAACTCATTTATAGTTCTTAATATAATTTCTGAGAAGAGCTTAGCTATATATTATCCCATCTAAATCAGAAGTTAATCCTATTAAGATTTATGTATTTTACACCATTAATGTCTGGAGAATAGCCTCATCCACGTTGATTCTAATAGTATCTATATTTCTGATGAAATTGCTATTCATCTAAATAAATATAAAGAATAAAGAAATCTGTTTTGGAAGTAACATTTTGATTAGCATTATTCATAAAAAAATTGTGGTCTGGATTTTAAGTTTATCCATTATTCTTTGAGACATAGTAGAAGAGAAGTATTAATTTTTTCTTCCTTATGATCTATTTACTGATATTGTCTGGTTCTAGTGCTTGTCTATTTGAAAGTTTCGAATGGTATTTGTGAGGTATTTATGTCTTCCTGTGAACCTGTAATAAGCTGTTCCAGTAGTAAATCGTTTCAGATGACTTCTAATTTGTTTGTTTCTTCTAAGTTATTTATTTCTAAATTAACTATAGTAAAGTCCTGCATTTTATATTAGCAAATGTTATTTAGCACTTAAAATAGATTATCACTTTTATATTCTTTCTTGCTGTGTGACTATTTTTGCTGGTTTTTACCCTATTACTCTTCCAATAACTTTTTTGCTAATTTTACATCGCTATCAACCATAAGACTTTATTCAATCTACTTTCTCTTATTATATATAGTTTATGAAATTTTTTATTTATTTGATGTTAAACCAGTCTTTTTCAGGATCAAGTGAAGTTTTAACAAGTTATTTTATTACAATTTTTAAGTTAAGCATGTCATTTATTAATTATATAATTTTAAAACTGCATTATATCAAAATCAAATTAAATAACGCGCTCACAAGTTTAACTTAAATAATCAGATCCAAGGATGACATATGAGTTATGGACTCATGTCAATTCTGGTGTCTTAATAAATTGTTTTAGAAATTCTGAGACAAGAGATTAAGATATTCTAATTCTATATACTTAGGATGCCTTTGAGCCTTACCATTTTAATTTCAATGAATGTTTAATAGTATTTCTTGAGAATTATATAGATAAGCAAAACTTAGATTAGGTTAAATTGAACACTTAAGGATAATAGGAGTGGTTGTAGAATTTGTACTCTACCAAAGAGGATTTTCCACCAGAATAATTGAGCCATGTTTGTCATCAGAAATCCTTTTAGTAGCTTACCACAGCTCGATTTGCCTATCTTTACGTCTTTTATTTCTTTGAAGTATACTATATGAAGTTATTTATCTAGTATTTCTTTCAACTGCTGACCTTCTCATGTTACATGGCATCGCGATTAGTCTAGCGATGTTTTCTGAAGAAAAAAATAAATTATATCTGTTTCATACAGCTTTAATAATCTATAATGTAAGGGAATATCTATAATAAAATATCTAACAAGAAAATTAATCAGTCGAATTAAGAGAGGAATGATTTTACTGTTCCATTCTATAAAACGATAAACTTAAATTATTTTTAAGATTAAATGTAGATGGCTCATGAGCATAATAATTCATTAATGTTGATAAGGCTGAATTTAACTTCAATACATTTTTAACTAAAGTCTTAGAACAGAAGATATAACATTATTTATTTTATTAATAAAATATTAAGATCAAAGCTAATTCTTTTCTTGAGGAAATCAGTGAAGATAATGGCTTAGAGATTTATGGTATCCATTATCAGTAATAAAAGACTAAATAACACATTTGTTCTTGCAATAACTAAGAGATAAGTTCGCTTACAAAGAAATCATTATTTTTCTTTATATATTATGAGCCTTCAAAATGAAAATTTTAAGAAAGGAATATGTAAATAAAGCATTACATTTGTTTAAGCTTCCTTATAGACCTATTTATGGTGTAATATATTTCATAAAAAGAGCTGCTAAGAGAGTCTGCGATGAATCTTCAAAAAAATGTTCAGAAAAGGAAAAAAGATAATTTCTGTACATATTTAAGCCTAGCTTTAAGCGAATGAATAAGATCACACATTAAATTAGTTTTTTAATGAATTTGGATTATCATTCTTTTCATCCTCTACTGGTTTGTTAGGTCCCATTTTTCGTTTAAAAAATCCTGCTCTTGAATTTCTGATCATCGCCTTGTATCTTTATATCCTCAAAGGCTCAATAATTAATTGAACACCCTCCAGAATTAAATGATATAATATAAACAAGTGCTTATAAAAATATTTTAGACATGTTAAGTGTCAAATTCCCAAGCTAGAAATATTTTATAAATTTTTCTTGATTTGGGAATAATTATTAGGTTTAAACTTCAACTTATTTTGTTTAAATAAAGATATTTTTAATAACTATGACAAATTATTAATATATTAAATTTAAATTAGAATAATTAAAATATGCTCCAATTTTATATAAAACCCCTATACTATTTTTTGGAATTAAGTTGAATTTGAATTAAATATAGTATTTTAATTAATATAAATATTTTTTTGCTTTATATTAAATTATAGTAGTACTAATATATATATATAGGGCCTAAATCAGAAATCAAAAAGCAACCAACTTTTAGAGTGAGATCTGATTAAAATTTATTTTAGTATATTAAGCCTTAATTATTATTAATTAAACACCCTAGTCCAAACAAAGAAGCTGAGCCCTGAGAACGTAATCTCACATAGGATAATACCCTTCTTGTCATCTTCATCGGTGGAGCTAGACTCTCAGCTGCTGCCGCCCACCCTCCGGGCCCAACTTGAGCCATCGCACGTACATGAAGAGGCCATCTTCGAGACCAAGCTCCGATGCCTGCTGGACAGCATGTCGACTTCCAGAGATCCTCAATGGAGATGCAGGTCATTGCGATCACCATCTTTGGGCACAGCGTAATCAACCACTACCAGGAGATTGTGGACAGTGCTATTGAACTACGACTCTTGGTGCGCAAGCTCACATTCCCCAGGGACGCCAACAATGGTAGAGAGGTGCTGTATGACGAAACGAGAGACGAGACCATAGGAGTAAGAAGGCAGTAACTACTAGGGATGACGCGACCGAGGTCTGAGATGGGGGCCTCCTAGACTACCTATAGGAGAAAACCCCAACGGCTAATCCAAACACCTCTATGGACGAGACACTAAGACTATCCCATGGTCAGATGGAGAGGACGCCCTGACAGGGAAAAGGCCAAGAATGTGCAGATTCTTAGTCTAATACTTCATCAGCGGGCTGCATGTCTCCAGAACAACTCAAGTAACTCAACGAATTACTAGAGAAAACAAAGCAACCTAAGAAATAACGTATAAATCCCTAACGGACACCCTAATAACTCCAAAAAGACCAAGAGAACCATAGAAAGATAATCAAAAGAATCAATGACAAAGAATTCCAGGAGATGTATGTGGGGGCCCCCCGATCAGTGACACCTACGCCCTCACGGATTCCCTCTTGTGCTATTACGATTTCATTTAGAGAATTCTCTTAGCTATTGAAGAATAACTAAGCAGCGCTAAAGTGGAAAGCTTATGTAGATCAAGCAGATCTTCCTGAGCCACTCAAGAAAAATTACGTTCCAGGCACCCCCTGCTGACTATAATTTCTTACCCCTAATTGTGACATGGGGTCGAGCCCCTTGAGCATTCACTTATTCCTTGGTCGATGCTCTTAACCACCTGAGCCTTTAAGAGGTCTGATAAGGGGTTAGTTTTTATACCAATTTCTAATAGGGATCAATCAAACCATTAAATAAATATGATATTTTATTTTAATTATTGGGAAAACTAAAATCAGACACAACTTCGCCAGGGCGTGTGCTCTGTGCCCAGAATACTTGAATTCCTCCTAGTATTCAAAGCGCCATCGAATGGACCTAATTTCGCTTCTCTAGCGCAACTTTTTCCTTCAACATCAAATGCAAAAATGTCTGGCCATTTTAGGTAAGTTTTAAAATTTGATAATTTAATAGTTTAAATTATGGGTTTTATTATAGTTTAAATAGCTGCCCTATATTAATTAATTAAAACTAAAACATTAAAACTTAAATTCGATTATAGAAAATGGAGTGCTCCCACTGTGCCAGACCCTATGATGAAGACCTACGCCAGAATCGCCAAGATCTTCTCATACTATGACAAGATCAAGACCAACCATTCATTCCTCCCTTCGACAGCATTATGGATGTGTTAGATCCCCCCACATGAGGTGATGATGGAGCTGTCATGGCATGGCTCTCTTTCGCGAGTTTCATTCTCACATTCATGATAGAGGTACATTTTACTGATAAGTGATTGATAAAATATTTTCATAATTTAAGCATTTAAATATATTTTTCACTAATCAAAAACACCCCTCTTGTTAAGCTAATGGGATTTCACTTTTTTCCTACCTAAATCAAATTAAACAAATTATATATTCATAATTTCTAATTATTATTGATGCAAATCGTTTGTAGACTTCTTAATTAAAACTTATTTATTTTAATATCTCTAATTCTATTTATAAATTATATACCCAAATTGCTTAAAATTTTACTCTACGGGTTTTATTCATATTAGCATAAGCTAATTTTACTATCATCCAATTAAATTTATTTATTTTTTTTTATTTAATAACTCAATATGCCTATATTTTGAATTTTAATCTATATCTCAGTTTATTTAAATATTTCTTTCTTTTATTTTTTTTATCGATTATCCAAGAGTCTTTAGAAATATCAAGAGTAATTTGAATTTTTCGCAATATATCTCGGAATTAAAAATATATTTATAAAGTGAGAAATATTTGGTTTATTTTACTTGCTTTAAGAATTAATGAACATAAAACAGTAGAAATGTGAGTAATTATATTTTAACAAAATGGCAAATCTTAAAAATTTTGCTCAATCTTTTACTCAGTTCATATTTTACTTGAGACTTTCTCTCTTTGTATAGCTTACTCCGCTCAATCATCAAATATATAGCAGTATCAGTTTATTCTATAGATTCAGAAGTCTAGGCTTACTTGAGATATATAGAAACTTTTTAATAACCTATTACCACTATTCACTATATTTTATTATCTGCTTTACTTTTTCTTCAGGAGAGATGCTGCAGTATTGCTTGTTATCTCCTTAAATATTTCATTTAGGCATTACGGCTTCAGTGTTCCAAAAATAGCAAAGAAAAACTTTCTTTTTGAAAAATTATAGGATATCTTTTCATTTAAGAATGATAAAGGGCAACATCTGATTACTCATCGGATTATCATAGAGGTTTTTCACTTATATTAAGTATCTCTATTATTTTTATTTCTTCAGTCTTAAAAGCTCATTTCTAAGAACTAAAATTAAATTTTAGAACTAAAATTTTGTTCCCTCCTTAACTTGATTGAACAATTCAGCTGCAAATTTTATTCTAGCAAAATAGATGAAAAGTTGCATTTCAATAAAAACTAGCCGTAAAATGTCAAATTGAAATTGAAATTATATTATTATATTCTGTTCATTTAATTAGGGTGTTGACGTCCGTGCCTCCCACCACTGAGAGGGCTCCCACAACGTCGAGGTCCAGAGAGGGGGTGACGGCCGTGCTCCCACCAACGTCAGGGCCTCCCAGCAAAAGTCAGGACCTCCCAGAATCTTCGAGGCCTCCCAGTTAAATTATTCATACATATTTCGAGGCCTCCCAGTTTAATTATTCATACATATTTTTACATGTTTTATTCAATTAAATATAAATATTAAATTGTAAAATGTATTAGCAAAAATAAAAAAAAAATTTAATTGCTCACTTTCTGAATAAATAGAAAATATCTGTAGTAGAATAAGGGCCATGGGACAAAAAGTTATTAGGAAAAAATTTAATTGCTTAAATTTCCATTCCCTAAAATTTAAAGTTTTTTGAATAATATATATAAAAGTGATTTAATAAAATATTAGTTTTTTATCAGTTATAATTATTTATTACTTGTGAATATGTATTAAATAGATACTCGTATTATTCTTTCGTGGTTCTCAATTTTTTTAAATTCTTGCGCCATAAGGCTTCATATAGAAAATCTTCTACTATATTAGGATTACCGGGCATTCCATTATATACATGTTTCACCCAATATTTAAGTACGGACCACAGGCCCTCTACTAGGTTTGAATGATACATATCTCGTATTGCATTACCGTTCATATTTAAATTTTTTAAAACATAAAATATTCTAATGTCATTAATTAGAAGTATTTTAAAATAAATGCTTAAAATATTTTGAATTATTAAAATAAAATTTAATAAATAATTTGACATTTTTTATTTGTCTAATTACATCACTATTGTAATATATTAAGACTTAAAATTCTAATAATACTTTTGATTTTTATTATTTTACTAAAATTATTTATAACATATTTCTTTAAATTGCATGATTATTTAAAAAAATAAAAAGTAATATATTACTTATAAAGTTAATATTGGGTTTTAAAAGTTTTCTCAACAATTTAATAGGATAAGAATATTTTGGGTAATATTTTGGTTTATTTAATTATGGATATGCCGAATATGTTACATGCCTAGGGATTCGTAGTCTATTCCCAGGTAAGCCTACCACCCATCGGTGTGGATGGTACTACCGCCTGCTACATGCTGTCTTATTATATCGGCTAAAGTCTCTGTTGTCCTGTTTTCTACTTTAAAGATCTTGCACTTCTAGCTGCCTTCTTCTGCCAAACCCACTATCCATACCTGACGATTGAAAATTGTACTTCCGGGATGCGAATAGTTTACAGACGTATGTGTCCATAAAGATTCGTCAACTTAGACATTTATATTTAATTCAATAAAAATTACTTTCTATTTTCTTATGAAAAAACTATAGATAATATTTTATTTTTAGATTTATAGAAAATTTCCAAGAAATAATTTATTATGTATAAATAAATAGATATAATAATATATCAAAAATATTATAGAGTCATTTATTTGTTTGACATTAAATATATATTAAAAATACATAAAGATTATTAAAATCATTCAATAACTCTAAGATTTATAGCATAATTATTGAAATATTTTATATTTGAAGATAATAAATATATTACTACTGTATGAAGTAATTAATAAATATAAATCTCATCACTTAATAGATATCACCTATTTATTTGTGTTTAAATTAAAATTAGAAACAAGCCACACTTAAATTTGGTAATTGATAAGTTATCTTAAAATAATAATAAAAATAAATTTAGTAAAGATAATTTCAACAATCTTTTTTTTTAAGAAAAATTCTATTAATATTCAATCGATATTCCACATAGTTTTTGGCATTATACTTTTATGAAAAAATATAAAATTATATAAATAGATCGCTAATTATATACAAAAATTAGTTACTTAAATTTATTGAGTAAAACTAGTTATATAATCATATAATATTTAAAATTGTTTACTTAGAAACAATATAAAGGTTATTTTGTTATAATAATATTTTTATTACACATCGCCCTATAGTTGATACGTATTTTATTCATGGATTAATTAGTTTTTAATGACCTTCCTGACATCGCTTAAGATTTTACCGACACTCTCTCTGCTAGTCTTAACATCATAACTATTTAATATATCTCTAACCATCTCGCTTATGTTTCTCCCACTAGGCATGTATGTAAACAAAATCTCTCTAAACATCTCCAAGGTATAGTTATTAGGGCAGTATATCCTAAGTCCATTTTTAACAGACTATCTTGAACGGCAAGTTTTATTCAGACATTAAAAGTAAGTGTGATCCTGGTACCGGTTAGTGGAAGTATAGTGAAGTTGTATCTCTGAGTCACATTATTAACATTTTCCATCGAGTGATAATAAACCACACTATGAAAGCTCATGAGTTAACTATTGCGTATTAATGACTACTTGTCCTTCCTACAAACTTCTTGAGAATGCTTCCATATTTAAAAATTATATTTGAGTATTAACGATTAGATTTTATAATATCATCTTACAATAATTTGTAAAATAGATAGGGGAAGGGGTCAATTATTTTGAAATTTAATATAAAATTTTTATTATGAAAACTAATGTAAAGTGGAGATATATAAAAATTACAAAAATATTTTTTTTAAACTCTTATATTTTTTATATTTATATAAAGGTTTTCAAAAATTATATTATAATTTTTTATCTGTTGAGAAAAAAAATTAGGAAAATATTTTATTGGGAGGCCCTGACTTGACTAGGAGTCCCTGAAGTGACTGGGAGGTCCTGACTTTTGATGGGAGGCCATGAAGCCCTTTGGGAGGACCTGACGATGCTGGGAGGCATTGAAAGTGGTGGGAGGCCCTGACAGTGGTGGGAGGCACGGA